>PVKY010009490.1:0-13270 GCA_004027775.1 Bradypus variegatus
CTATAATTGGATAACCAGAGGAGCATGTGGGGGAGGGGAAGCAGAACAAAGCAAGATTACCATTGAATACTACCTGGGAATTTGAGAGAGTATTTTGATAACAAAGAAAAAAAGATTATTTCTCACAAAAGACCAAACACAATCACTCAGCAAACATTGGAGAGCTTCTCACAGAGACTGTAAAGCCTAAGGCATGTTTCCTACTCGGCAGAAGCAAGTCAACAATCCAATCAAAGAGATTATGATGTATACAAACACCAACAGATCAAGGCAAAATAAGCTGGGTGCTGTCAGAGAGGTCGGTACACAAGGTGTGCAGGAAATTAAAGGGGGACAAGTGGCACTTGACTGGGGATATATGGAAAGGCATTGAGCTACTGAACGAATGCAAGATGCTCAACTTCAGAAAACTATCTAATTAATCCTCTGCCTAGTGATTTGGGTTACTTTCTATTTATTCTTAAAAATGACCTTTATTAGTTTGGAGATAAAATGTTTAATGAAAAATCACATTCAATGCATGTCCAACTCCCCTACCAGACACACTCTCTGGCTTTAGCAAGACACACACACACACACACTCTCCCTCCCCCTCCCCCTCCCCCTCCCCCCCCAACCACTTAAACAGAATATCAAAGCAGTGGAATCTTGCTGTAGGCTTACATTCCAGCTTCCACTTTTTAGTTAATGTACATCATCGTGCAACCCCAGCACTACTCAACTTCTCTGGTTTAGATCTCATATTGGGAGAAAGAACAAAAGCAAACGTGAATATCCACAAGAAGAAATTCGCTCCTGGACAGGAGCAGACAGCCGAGTAAGGAGAAGGCGATGGGTAAAAGAAGAGCAGGCTGGCTATGGAGCCTGGCAGCCCCACCAGTACCTGCAGGGAGCGGGCAGACTCACACACCTGACATTTCAGTCTGATCAGACTCTCCTTTGGTTCTCCAAAAGAATCTCCTGTCACTCAACCCATTCATCTTAAATAATGACAACATGATTAGATCTTTTAAACAAGAACTTTTAAAAGCAAGTCGGTGGCTGGATATTTTCCCAAACATTACATTTTTTGTGTAAAACAAAATAAGAAAAATCCAGCATTACACATCCCCAGGCAAGCTATATTATGCAGCTCATGCCAGAAAATTAAATAGGACAGGGCCAAAAACACTTCTCTCTTTTCACATAAAAACACTTTAAAACATATTAATTCAACTTTACTTTTCTTCTATATAAAATTGAGGAGGAAGGTAGGTTGCTATTGACCCTTTTTCTTTTCCTTTTGTGAATCCCTTTATGCTATTTACACATAATGCCCCCAGTGCAAAATTTTTTAAATCCAGTTTTGTCACCAATGTATACATAAAATTGACACTTCAATAAAATGCGAAACTAAGTAACCAATTTTTTAAAAATCTCTAAAAATGACATTAAAAAAACAAAAGCCCACTAAGGACTCAAATATTTCTGCCAAATTAAAATCGATTTTAAAAATCTGGAGACTCTAATACCATATTCTTAGTGTATATCCTAAATTATTGAACACCCAACATTATAATTCTGTTCCAACATCACTTTCTGGCTTTTTGTTATTTTAGCTCTTACCAAATCTCTTGGAATTTTCATGATGATTATTACAGAACAATATGAAAGAGTAAACATGTTTTTTCTCCTCTCTTCTTAAGTTAATGCAAAATGTATGATAATCACCTTCTTTCTCCAATACTCTCTGCCCTTTGCTACTTGTGGAAGAAAAACAATCCTACACAAAGCAAAAAAGATAATTTCTCTGACCACAAATAAAACAGGAATTACAATCTGATGTAAAAACAATTATGATTTATGCCTGTTCAATATATAAAATAATTTAACAATATTTCAACCATTTATTTGCTTTCCATATTGGAAAAAAAAATCTCTTCCTTATAGCTCGCATAGCAAATGAGGTGTACCTCATTTGAAAGCAAATAGCCAAGACAATAAGGAGAAGGGGCTTGTTTCACACCTCCTACCAACTTGACTGAGGAATTTATAGCTGTCAAAATTCAAAAATACAGAGTTGATGTTAGAAAAGAAATCCAACCTTATTGCTTACTCCTCAGTGAAGATCTACTTCTTGGATAACCCATTTCTTTCCCTTTGTTGTTAGAAACATTAATTCTATTGGTGCTCTATCTTTGGGTTAAGAATTGGCTTTAGGAAACTTCTTCAATTAACTACCCTGTGGATATGTAACTCTCAACTCCTTCATTCAATTTAGTAACACAAAAAGAAGTATTCTGCTTCCAAGAATAAAATACAATGGCAGATATAAAACAAACCCAGGCATCTACTGGGACATAGAGTGTAAGAAGATTCCAGATAGTCATACAGAATGGATGGCTCAGTTGAGTGTAAGTGAATATGGAGGCTTTTTTCAAGCTGAAGAATTAAACTCAGCCTAAATCTAGGGCAACTGAAAGATGTTACCTCAGGAAATAATGGTATCCAATTCCTTCCTGATACCACAAGCTGCATTCTTGTTGGCATTCAAAACAGGACAAAGCTCAGAGTGTCTTCCCTTTTATCATCCCTGAATGTACCCCAGAGATGGGGAACTGGGGTGAGAAATTAGCAATGATATGCTTAGAACACGTGAAATGTTGCTAACTAAGCCAGGGTTATTAAAGAAGAGCTACAAAGGATGAGGAATGGACACACCTTCCCCCTCTAAAGACATGATACCAATAGGCCAGGGCCCAAAAATCCCAGACAACCATCCCTGGATTTCTCCCGCTTGCCTATAATGTTTGAAAACAAAAATCTGTTGGAAAATGCTCCCCAGAAAACTCTTGTTAGCCTTTTGTCCCCTCCATATCCTCCAAAGTATTGTCAAAAAGCTCCATTCTCTAACAGTTTCTTAAGATGTCTCTAAAACTCAAATAGCCAGGAAATACCCGAGGAAATCCCCTCAAGAGACTTCAGTCATCTCTGTTTCAGGCCCTAGAGTAAACTGGGTGAACCAGCAGTCCCAGGACTTAGTCATGCATTACAGGCTGCAAATGCTGTCTGCTCATCCCTCGCTCACTGCGACTATGAAAACATTCTTCTCTGGAATTTCTTTGGAAAAATGAGTAATAATTTTTACTTGATGATCACACTCTGAGTTTAAATGAAAGAATGTGACAATTGGCACTTAAAATTCAAAGCACCTATCAAGAGGAGTCTAATATGCATCAGAACCAGGACTCAGCAACAGGCTAACATCAGCTACTACCCAGTCTCTGTTCAACTACCTGAACCTTCTTCCCATGAGATGTGGGCTAAATGGGGAAGAGAAAAATGCAGATCAAAAATGTTTTGACTGGAACCTACTTGGAGGTCTGAGTCTTTCTATTAGGAAAATATGAGACTTGTACCGAATTTCATACTGCTCAGATATTTATTGCCTTCCATCTGCCCCAAATCCTCCTGCTTTTATCTTGAAGATCTTTCCTGCAGAATCTGTGATGGGAATTAAACATTCTCCCAAATGAGAAACTACTATCTTCAAAACTGCAACTAAAAACCCACCACAGGAAAACCATGTCCCCCTCCCCACTTACCTGGGAAAGCATGTGGATTGGGCGACCCTCTCTTAAGGCACTTAGAACAGAGAATGTGCACCGTGTAGTGCAGTCCAGGCCACTCCTGGAGTAAGACATTCAGTTCCTCCACCAAGGGGGTTATGGCTTGCCATGCCGTCCATATGTTCGGTAATGATGCATGGCTAGCAATGGACAGAGTATCTGGCTGCAGGACCCCCCTGGCAGGTCTGTAGCTCACCACCACAGGAACTTTGCCTCTATATGCAAAGATCTGAAATTTCCCATCCGACCTGTGCACCACGTGGCTATTGATCTGGACGCTGTAGCGTGCAAACAACCCAGGTGGGAAGGTAAAGGGAAAACTATATTCAATCTGCAACTGCTCAGCCACAAAAGACTGCCCGGCCAGGTTGGTCCCGTTAATCCAAGCCTCGGCGTGGGGCACCTCGTTCTGCACATAGCATGGGAACTTGTACCAGGCCGTGGACCCATTCAGAGGCTTGCCCTTAGGTTTATTGAGGCAGTAACAGAGTCCCATCTTCTCCAGCAGCTCCAGCAGCAGCTGCAAGTCCTGCTGGGCCTGGACATGAGGCTTGAGCAGCAACCGAATGACATGGGCTGGCAGCAGTCCATGCAGCAGAAAGCCTTCCACATAGTGATGCAGCTGGGTGGCCCGGAGCAGGTCCTGGCTCGGGGTGGGCAGTGTCACAAGGGGGGAGCTTTCGGCATCTCCCTCTCCCTCCCCAGTGGTCCCTAGGAGCAGCTTATGCAGCAGCAAGGAAGCATCCCTCTGGAAAAACACATTGAGGATGTCAATGAGGCGGGTGAGGTTGTGGAAGACGTGCTCCTTGAGGGCCGGGCTGTCCTCGAAGTAGAGCAGCTTGCCGCTCTCATGCAGGTAGGAAAGGGCGCTCTGCAGCCGGTCCTCGGTCAGACCCGCCTGCAGGCCCAGCCGTGCCGAGTCCCACCAGCTTAGCCAAAGTCGTTGTGCCTGCGGTGGCTGGAAATGCAGTTCCTCCAGCACCTGCCAGGATCGAGGCAGGACTCGGTGCAAGTTGGGGAAGATTTCCCGGTGCTCGGCTACTGACAGCAGCTTGTCCCTAAGGCGCTGCAGTTGGCGGGGGTCCCTGCAGCTGACGGGCAACACGGGGGACAGGATCTGCAGCCGGTGGTTGAGCAGATACTGAAAATGGGCCTTGCGCCGCCGCAGGTTCTTGTCTGAAACGCCGTAGTAGGCTGCATGGGGGCTGGCAGAGCGCAGCTCAAAGTCCCGCGCCAGGGCCTCGTCCACCACCTGAGCCAGACGGCTCAGGCCTTCGGCATCGTGCTTCTCCTGCAGGGCGATCTGGCGGTGAATGTCCAGGCACTTCTCCTCCAGCTCCCGCTCCCCACACAGATCAGCGTGCGTGCCCACGATGCACATCACAGCGTGGGGCACCCGGGCCCCAACCCGATGCAAGAAGGAGCCCACGGCAGTGGGAAAGCGGCGCGGCTCGTAGGTGGCCAGGTTGACCACAAGCACGTAGAGGGCTCCTGGAGAGAGGAAAAAGGGCTGGATCACCTCGTAACTTTCATCACCAGCTAAGTCGTACACGATGAACCGAAGTCCCCGGGAAGCATCAGCCGTCCAGCTGGTCACCTCGATGCCCTTGCTCGCGGTGGGAGGTGAAGGCAGGTAGCTCTTCTCCTTGTCCCTTCCCCCTGGGTTTACCTCTGCTCTCTCCTCGGTGAGGCAGTGCCGGAGCAAGGTCTTCCCTGCAGCCTTATGACCCATCAGGAGCAGCTTGAGGCGGGGCTGCACGGCAGGCTGGGAATGAGCCAGCTCCTTCTGGTAGGCTGCGATGTAGGGGATTCCCTTCATGCAGACCTCGTAGGGGGGCTGGATCAGTGGGTTGTCCTTGATCTTCCACAGGCCCACCTGCGAGAGCTGACCGAAGTTGTCCGGCAGAACGGCGATCTGGTTGCCCTGCAGCACGAGCTCCTCCAGGCCCCTCAGCTCCACAATGGAGTCTGGCAGGTAGCGAATCCGGTTATTATCCAACCACAAGGTGAGAAGGCGGCCCAGGCCAGAGATAAGGGATGGCACTGAGGTGAGCTGGTTGCGGCTCAGGTAGAGCTCCTCCAGGCCAGCCAGGGGCAGTAGCGCCTCAGGGAACTCCTCAAATAAGTTGGAAGAGAGGTTGAGCATTTTGAGGCGCTGCAGATGGCTGAACTGGGCGGGTAGGGCCTGCAGCCCGTTGTTGTCTAGCATGAGGCTCTCCAGGCTGGCCAGCTCGCAGAACCCACTGGGCAGGGTGCCAAGCTCAGCCCCGCTTAGCCACAGAATCTTGAGGGCACGCAGGGCGCTGATCTCCTCAGGTAGGCCCTGCAGCCGGTTGCTGGACACGTCCAGCTCCTCCAGGGCCGCCAGCTGCAGCAGCTGCCGGGGAAAGGCAGTGAGCTGATTGTGGTCCACGTCCAGGGTGCGCAGGCGGCGGAGACAGGAGAGGGAATCCGGCAGGTGCGGCAGCCGGTTAAAGCTGACATCCAGCTCCTCCAGGTGGGCAAGGGCACCCAGCTGGGCAGGCAAGGCGGGCAGCTGGTTGTGGCTGAGGTTGAGCTTCCGCAGCTCCCGCAGAGTGCTCACCACCTCCGCGCCCAAAACGGTCAGCCGATTGTGGCTCACGTCCAGCTCGGTGAGGTGGTGGCCCAGCTCGGTCACCGCGGGGGGCAGCCGGGCGAAGCGGTTCCTGCGCAGGACCAGAACGCGCAGGCTGCCCAGCGCCGACCCCAGCCCTTCGGGCACCTCTTCCAGGCCGTTGTTCCCCAGGTTCAGCACCTCAATGTCCCCGATGTTGGCCGGCAGGACGAGCTGGGGGACGTCGGGGGACTCGAGCGGGTCGGCGCCGGCCGCCGGGCAGCTCCCGGCCGCGCTGAGGGTGAGTTGGCGCAGGTTACCCCGCAGCTTCCGGGCGCGCAGGGCGGCGTCCCGCCACAGCCTCACCGTCTTCAGGTTCCCGCTGTCCTTCCCAGCCATGGCGGGGCCCGGGGCCGACAGCCTCACGCGGGCGCGGGAGCCCACCGCTCCATGCCGCGCTGCGTCCGGGCCGGCGCCCGTCTCCCGGGCCCTCTGGCTCCTGCTCCTCTCTTCCCTCCACCTCTCGGCGGCCGGCGGCTGTGGGTCCTAGCGCAGCCAGAGGCCCGGCGCCCGCAGCTGGGGGGCGGCGGCGACACGAGCAGCTCCGGGAAGGGCCGAGCAAGCGGCGTGGGGGGAGGCGGCGGCGGCCGGCGGGGAGTGCCGCTCGCATTCTCCTTCCTCCGGAGCCATAGGCGTGCGGGAGCCGCCGCCCGCCGCGCCCAGGAGGACGCCTGCGCCTCCTCCCGCTCCGCCCGCCTTGCAGCGCCTCAGTGCGCGACTGCGGCCCCGCTACCCTCGAACCCGCGGCCCCGCAGCCAGGAGCCTCTTCGCTTCCGCGAGCTCCGCGAGGAGGGTGGCGCTTGGCTCCGCGGAGGGCATGCTGCAGGCGCAGGGCCGGGGCGCCTCCCTGTCTCCGCTTCCTGGGAACTCGGGCGGGAGCGCGAACGCCGCGTCCCCGGCACTGGGAGGGCGCGATCGGGAAGCGGCGCGCCGCCCGGCAGAGCGGCCCCCACGTGACTGGCGGAGGCTCCGCGGGTTCCCGGCACCGCCCCGGGGGCGGGAGCCGCCGACGAGCCCCGGGTGCGGGTTGGCGGCGGGGACCGCACACGGCCGGGGGGCGCGCGGGGAGGCCGGCCTCGCAGCTGGTTTGGGCCCCCGGGGGGTCTCCTGGAAACCCGCGTTTGCATTCACCAGGGTCACGCTCTTTGTTGGTCCTACGCCTCTAAGGCTTTCTTTTCTTCCCCAGGGTATCGGCAGGCTTCCCTTATTCATTCTTTGCCACCCCACTTCCTCTTGCATTCACCGTATAACCACACCATAAATGGAACCGGCAGAATTCGGGGGGATGGATTTCATTTGCAGAGCTTAGAACGAGAGTGTGACTAAACAAAAGAAGGAGAAAAGCAGACAACCATTCATTCGTTCAGTAAATATTTATCGAGGCCCTGTGATGTGCCAGACTGGATGCAGTCTCAGCTCCCCTGGGGTAGGCTCTGAGCAGGCACCTCGCCGGCCTGCTGGGGGAGGGGAGGTAGGCAAGGTGTTTTCTCTGGTTATCCCATTTATACTCACAACCACCCCATGAAACAACTATTGTATCTCCAATAATTCGGTATCTGGTATGCTGTGGGTTCAAGAAAATGGCAGCCGTTTCAGGTGAAATTCAGTGCTCAACTCTTAAGGCTGATTTTTCTGCTGTGAGGACAAGTCCAATCCAACTTACTTTCTTTGAGATCACATCTATACTAAGTATATAATTTCTTCAAAATTTACCCAAACCTTGTAGCCTATTGACTCGAGATATCACCTCCATCACTGCCTCCTGGTTGGTTAATAATGAAGGAAGTCATTTTCAGGGACACAAATTAATTTAGTTGGTTAATTGTACCACTGAACACATTGTGACTCAATCTACTGGTGCCATGACTGTCATTTTGAGACTCATATTCGCTGCAGTTATTTGAATAATAATAGTTTGTGTCCTCAAAGAGAGTGACTCAACATCTCAGGCTGCACATTTGCCTGGGTGATGGTTATCAAGCCCCTGGCAGCAATCCTATAACTGGAATATGCGCCACAGGTCACTTGAGTCCCAGAGACTGCACCACAGGTAGAAAGTGAGTATGTTAAGGAGAACTGATATGTGTTCATTCTGAAGGACTTTCTGGGAAATCAATCTACTCAAGGGTTGCACACACACACATACCCCAAAGATGGTCAAATTTTACAAGAAAAAATCCGAGACATCTAAGCTGACCCCTTTATTCACAGAAGAGGAAACATGGACCAAAAATATTGAGTGACTTCCCCAGGCAGCTAGCAAGGTAGGAGGTAGGGCCAGGTCTACTAATTCCCTATACTAATTTCCTCTACTAATTCTCTGAGTACGTAGCTCTGAAAGGATCCTTGAGCCTGATCCCAAATCCTCCACTCTTTAGGCTCCTTCTAACAGACTTGAATCTCAGCCACAAGTAGGAGAACATAGAAGGCCACCACCTCCCTACCCCACCTTCAATGGCTAGACTTAAGCCCTAAAGTGGTTTGGATTATATCTAAATAACATGTGCTAAACTGTTTCCCTTTTGAAGCCATCAGAAAATTGATTTCCTTTTTAAATGCCTTTAGAAAACTATACTCTTCCTCAGTGAGGAGATCATCTGTAATTTGCTTTGTCTTTTAAAGAGAACTGGGTAGGACCAGAGAACATCCCCAACTCTGGTTTTCAGGCCTCAGGGAGCCCCTGAGCCTGATGTGAATAAGTTTGCTCAGCAAGAACAACTCTGTCTGAGCGCCTCTGCCTTGCTGATGTAAGAAGCCTTGACCATACAGTCTTTGAAAGTCAGTATGCTAAAAGCTGGAAAAGTTGAATCAAGAGACAAGATGACAAAATAAAACAATAGGAAAAGAAATTCAGTCCAGTATGGCCCTTAAACCCAGGCCTCCTGCCCTGGGCCTCCTCTTGCCACACCCCAAACATGGGCCAGGGGGCATGCCCTCTCCCCCTTCCAGAACACCTCCAGGTACCGCACAAACAGCCTCAAGCTTGCTTGGGGCTAAAGGCAGTCTTCCACAGTGAGAAGGAGGTGCTGGTTGCACATCCCCAGCCCTGGGGGATGTGGGTGGAGCTTGATCATCCTTGTGGGCCCACAGAGATACTCACTGTCCCGGACAGAGCCCAGGTTAGGAGAAGGGGAGTGGAGGTGCCATATTTAAATATTTAGGCATGTGGTATGTGGGCCTCCATTTGTACTCCTGTCCCAGGACCTGCAAATGTTAGTGTTTTTCCAGGAGCAAAAACAATCATCTCAGCTTGGGGGGAAAGGGACTCTGGTTATTAGAAGTTTTCTTGCCTTGGATATTTATTCAATATCATGAACATAATCTATCAACTTCTCAAAATCTTTTCAATTTAGGCCTTTTAATTTATCCTGTTTCTCTTATTCTTAGACTATTTTCATTTTAGCTGCTACTATATGATTGTGATAACATTCCATGTACACTGACCTTCTCCCAGAGTCCAGACCCTTTGCTCAGACACAAAGTCTATTAGGGGAGTGGGAGCGTGTGTATGAAGAAGCTGTGTCTTGAGCCAGACCTTAAAGAAAATGCTAGTCACAGAAGAGGATCCGGGGCATTCTGGCCAAGCGCTTTCCATTTAAATATCTGTCACAACAGATATTTATCTGTCAATAACAGATATTTTCAATGCTTCAAACAGAGACGATAGGGGTACTTTGCTCTTATCGTGAGGTAAGACTGGAAGCAAGCTCCAAGTAAGCTCTCATCCCTAGTTTCTTTTGCTCTGTCTTCAACATTCTGGATTTTCCTCTACCTTAACAAATATTTTTCTCTTGATCTTGCTGACTTCCTAGCTAACTCTCTCATTGCTTTATGTGTACTCCCTATCAAGTGTGTCACAGCAGTGGGCTGTGGCTGGTCTGGCCCTCAATAGTGACCCCTCCTTGAGGCCAGTCGCCTGGTTTCCTTCCCTCCCTGCCATCAGCATTACTTTCTAAAAGGGCAACTCACTCTTTCTCCTTCCTTGACCTCCCAAATTTGAAAATGTTAAACAACTTATTTTAGAAACTTTCTCCTTTCTTGTCCTTTAGGATGTTTGGTGTTACTTCAAGGTTTGAGTTTTCAAAACCAGACTTGTAAAAGCTAATTATTTCCTTCTAGGCATCAAATTTGCAATTAGAATAAGTGCTACCAAATAAACCTCTATAACTACCAGGATTTGCCTAGACAGCTTGTGCTGACAGCATTTAGTCATTATGCTGCTTCTACTTTTATGATGTTATTATATTTATATTAAAGATGCATAATCTGTACACTTATAAAGTGCCCTTTCCAACTGAATATTTTTTGTTTGTTTTGTTTTGTTTTTTAAGTCAGTTTTATTGAGATATATTCACATACCATACAATCATCCATGGTGTACAATTAACTGTTCATAGTACCGTCATATAGTTGTGCTTTCATCACACCAATCTATTTTTGAGCATTTTCCTTACACCAGAAAGAATAAAAGTAAAAAAAGAACACTCAAATCATTCCCCCATCCCACCCTATTTTTCATTTAGTTTTTGTCCCCATTTTTCTACTCATTCCTCTGTACACTGGATAAAGGGAGTGTGATCCACAAGGCTTTCGCAATCACACTGTATACTCATGTAGGCTACATAGTTATACAATTGTCTTCAAGAATCAAGGCTACTGGGTTGCAATTTGATAGTTTCAGGTATTTACTTCTAGCTATTCCAATACACTAAAACCTAAACAGGGATATCTATATAGTACATAAGAATGCCCACCAGAGTGACCGCTCGACTCCATTTGAAATTTCTCAGCCACTGAAACTGTATTTTGCTTCATTTTGCTTCCCCCTTTTGGTCAAGAAGATGTTCTCAGTCTCACAATGCCAGGTCCAGGCTCATCCCCGGGTGTCATATCCTGCATTGCCATGGAGATTTAAACCCCTGGGAGTCAGGTCCCACATAAGGGGGAGGGAGGTGAGGCCACCTGCCAAGTTGGCTTAGTTAGGGAGAGAGGGCCACATCTGAGCAACAAAGAGGCACTCGGGGAGACTCAGGCACAATTATAAGTAGGCTTAGCCTCTCCTTTGCAGTAACAAGTACATTAGTGGGCTTAAGGTTCTAACCTGAAGCCCCAAGATAGAGGTTTCAGTATACCAAACCATCAGTCCACAATGTCTGTGAGAACATCAGCAACAACCCAGGTGGGGAAATCCAATATTTCTGCATTTTCCCCCAGCTCCTCAGGGGCCCCTGCATATATATTTTTATTCTCTGTCCAGATTACTTTGGGATGTATTGCAGTTTCACATTAACCAGTACAAACCTACCAGATCTCACTTCCTATTCAAAGTTCAACGTCATTATGGTGTTTGAATAAACTGACTGTACAAGTTAAATTATTTAGTGTACTACAGAAAATATAGATACTGCACCAAATAAACATCTCTACCCTTGGTCTCACACAGAAGTCCAACTGAATTTTAATGTTATCAATCCCAACTTATTCAAGTTTTTGTTTTAGGGTGACCAACTGTCTCAGTTTGCACGAGACTGAGGGCTTTCCCAGGATATGGGACCTTCAAGGCTTAAAACCAAGGCAGTCCTGGGAAAGGGGACATTTGGTTATCCTGCTTGTTCTTTAAAAAGAGCCCTTTAACATGTTCTCCTTTTTATCCTGTCAGCAGTTCAAAAGACACTGCGTCCCAAAATTGTAGCACTTTTACTTGATCCAGCTGCTTTAGACTTTTAAAAGAGTTCTGATTTTGAATACATTGACTGAGCTGCTTACTAACTTATCAGAGAGTGAGCACATTAGTGGAGTTGAGGTTCTAACTAACTTTAGAGTATGGAAACTGCCTGTCTAGCCCTTCTGAAAAGAACCTGGCGATCCTTTAACCCCTCAGTACAAATGAGACCCAAAGCTGGGTTTCAGCTTCGTTCTCTTCTTGAAGTCTGGATATGCTCAGTATATGTTACCTTCTTCATGAAAAAGAGAAACGGGCTTCCTGCCCCTTTGTATTTTGGATCCAGCCAATATTTTGCTTTAAATAAACAAGAAAGTCCTCCCTCCTAACTTGCTGAAGGTAACTAAAAGGAACCACACCCATCTTTGGTTTGTTTTGTAGAAGAAAGAAGTGCAAGACATCAAAGAAAACCAGAGGAAGAGAGAAAGGAAGTACCATCCCTCTAAAAGGCTTTAGGCTCATTTCAAAGAAGAGGATTAAAAATAGAGCCTAAAAAATTGTCAAAGAATACTTTAGCCAGAAGTCACGTAGTCTAAACTCTTGATACTCTGGATGATTAACTGAGGCATCTACAAAAATCAATAAGAATCACTAACATGTATTAAAGACTTTCTATGCACCCAGTCACTGTGGCAGGTGCTTTACAGGCAGTATTTCATGTAATCTTTGCAACAGCCCTGAATTATTATCCTCATTTTACAGGTGGAGAAAAAAATAAGGTGGAGCTATGGAGTAGCAGAATCTAGACTCAAGGCAATCAGAGTCCAAACTCATATTCTTAATCATTGTACATTTCGTGGGGGTTGGAGAGGATGGAAGGGAATGGTTTTCTGTTTCTCTGTATATTTTGCATTTTAAGCTGTAGAGAAGTACTATCAGTTGGAGAGCGTGGGCTGACAGCTGGTCTACAATAGGAATTGAACTTTGCTCCTAAAATATTGAAGAATGTCGTATGAGGAAACCAAAAGGTCTAAACAAACAGTATTCGCAAATGGCAAGAATCAGATTTAACATCTGTTATTCAAGGTTACTCCAGGAAGCCAGAATTTTTATACCACTTGTAGAGTAATTAAATTTGTTTGATTTGTCTGTTTGTTTTAGAGAGAATGGGGTTAATATCAGTGCCCATAAAACTGATACTTTAATTAGAGGGCATTTCAGACTCTGTGTTTTGAGAAGGGCATTAAAAAAAAAAAAGAATGGAAGCCTAAATTATCAGCTGTGATTAGATCAAAAGAACCTGATAGGGTTTGTCCTGTTAAAAAATTTTAAACATACTTAAACCCTCTTTTCCAAAATTTAATA
>PVKY010009491.1:0-13265 GCA_004027775.1 Bradypus variegatus
GTGGATCTAGCATGATTTTCTCTGTCCCACTATAAAGGCCACTCCCTGTTTGGACTCCTTCAATGCATCTTCGGAAATCTGTCACCTCTTCCACAATGCTAATTTCCAAGATGGCAATTTTTGGCCCCTTTTAAAAGATGAACATCACATCTTCATCCTTTGCTAGACCTGATTCCCTTTCCTGGGCCTCTGAGTCTTATAAGTAACTGGTGATGTGTTTTATTATCATAGCCTAATATCTCCTGAAATATCCTGGGATGAAAGCACATCCTCAGCAGAACAAATATGCCGCCTTTAAAAAATATCAATCCCTAAGCTATTGAGGGTAATCTCAATGTTATGGGAATGCTCAGGAATGATTACGGTTTACAAACTTTTATGGGTATGGTGGGATCATGTTGAAAGCAATGTACTTATTTTAGGTTATTAGTTTTTCTTATTCCTTTTTTTTTTAATTTTTTGATAAAGTGAAAAAAGCTATTGCATTAAAAAATTAGTTTCAACGTAGTCATTTTAGGTTATTTGGTTTTTCTTATGCCTTTGATTATGGTTTGTTAATTTTTGGGGGGTATGTTAGGAACATGTTGGAAGCAAAGTAGTTATTTTAGATTATTTGTTTTCCTTATTCCTTTGTTTGGATATGGTTTATTAATTTTCTTGGGGTATGGTAGGAACATGTTGGAAGCAAAGTAGTTATTTTAGAGTATTTGTTTTTCTTAATCCTTTGCTTTGTTTTGTATGAAATGCTGTGGTTTTTTGTTGCTGTTGTCATTGTTGGTTTGTTTATTTCAATTTTTCAGTAAATAAAAGTTACAAAAATAAAAAATCCCTAACCATTTTCTTGTGACCAAGCTAAAACATGACATGTCTACCTGAATTGTGCGTATTTAAAAAAAAAAAAAAATGGAAGTATTTAAAAATGCCCCCCCCCTTTTTTTTTCCAACTGTTCTGGATAACACCTTGCATTATATTCCTTGGTGTTTAGGTTATCCAAAGATAGTTTTGATTGTACTTTATTAAATTAAATGAAAATCTACTATGGGCACTAGACTGTAAATTGCTCCTTTGTATTTACATCTTTCTTGATTTCAAACTCATTCTCTAAGATCTTCCCATAAGAAATGCTTTCTTTCCTTCCTTCTTTTTGTTTTGGATATTCTCATTCATGCATTAAGACTGACCAAACCCAGCAAATGAATCCCTGTGCCCAGTTGTTTTGGATTAGTCTTTTGCAATCTCCCCATGGCACGTAGATAAATGTGTCTAAGTTTACAAACTACGTTTGGCTCTCTCAACTATTTCTCACTTTACTTCTCTGGCTTCTTTTATCCTTCCCTTTAGGAACCAAAGTTCTATCATCCTGTGATCACTCTTCTAAATTGTAATAGCATTTCAGAGAAGTGAATTGGTGGAATGGACTCCAGCCCAGATGGTAAATTACTAAGCATGGATTTGAAGCAGAGTGAAGTAGACCATCATTCAAGGAGCTATTTTTTCCTCCACATTTGGTATGGGATATTTTTGGTTCAGAGAAAGTTCTCCATACTTAGAACCAACAATTTGCAAATATTTATTGTTTGATTTTGGATTTATTTGTTCAGAAGGATGTGACTATACCACGCAAATTTTCAACCATTATTTCTAACAACAAATATATTTAAAAAACATATTAGGTATATTACAATCAGGTAAAATCTCTGATTTTCTTATACTACAGATCTACAGCGTAGAATTCTTATCACATTATCTCCATAAACCATCCTCTTCCCCTGAGAAATACTCATTGACTTTCAGAAGATATGTTTTATTTTATAATATTATGGCAAGAATTTTTAAAAAAGGCATTAAAATATTTTGGGACAAGTATCACTTTCTTTCTAACAGCAAAGTCTACTTAGTCAGTATTCAGGACTAACTTTTCTGAAGAACCAACCCTCATTGATATTAGGGTATCAACTTCATTTTTATTAAATAGAAAAAAAAATGAGGGTTGATATTTTGTGCCAGGTAATTTTGTGTGGCAGGGGACTGTCATGTGCACTGCAGGATGTTTGGAAGTGTCCCTGGCCTCCACCCACTAGACCCCAATAGCACCCATTTCCAAATATTGCCAAAAATCCCCGGTGGGACAGAATCAGCCCCCAGTTGAGAGGAACTGTTATAAAGGAACTAAAGATTTGACCTCCCTACCAAACCAAACAAGCAAGCAACCAAGCAATAGAACAGACCTAGCTTAATGTAAATATAGTCTATAAAAAATATGGAGATTTAATTCTTTCTTCATCTACATCCAAAAATTAGGGAAAAATCAATTAGGCACGAACCCTAAGACTCTCCCATTAGATTAAAAACTTTAGACACATTTACTTATTCTGAAACAAACACACCATTGGCTTTGCCTTGTCATTATGTAGGCTTTGTAAATATCACCATATTATAGTTAAATTTCAGTGACTGTTTAAAAAAAATCAGGAATGGGTTACAGATAGAACATCAGGGAATCTTTACCGCCTGCATTAAAACTATTATATGATTTTAAAGACAAAGTTTCAGAAATAAAAAAAATTGAGGAAAGGTGAAGATTTTATGAAACTTTATACCTGCAGCAAGACAGGGTCACACAGAGGATTAAGTAAAAGGGTAAGGTGTGGTTTAGTAACAACAGCTCATGTTTGATGGGTTCCTTCAGTTAGGGATGGATAAGCCTATCTCTAAATCAGCAATATTCAATTACACAAATACTAACGAGAGAGAGAGAGAGAGAGAGATAGATATAGATGACAGATAGATAGACAGACAGACAGACAGATAGATAGATAATAGGTATACTTTACCATCCCCAGGAATGATGCGGAGGGTAACTGTGTTTCCCGCTTCCTTGATTAGGTTGACAATGTCTGAATGGGATTTGTTGGTGATGGAACATCCATTTACTGCCAAGATCCGGTCTCCTACTTTCAGCTTCCCACAGCGGTCAGCAGGGCTCCCCTCAATAATCCGACCTATTTTGTGAGGCATAGCCACACATGCATTGCCTGCTTTGGTAGTGAGTTTAAATTTTTTTTAAGTTACGTGGAAATATAGTACAGGGAGGAGAAAAAGGGTTGAAAAGGGAAAGAGAAGGTTAAGTGTTAATTAATTAAAGCATTAAGCAAATGTTATTAAAGGAAAGCTCTGCGCCCAAGGTCAAAACATTGGCAATATTCAGGGTGTCTGTGTAAGAAGGTATGGCCCTGAAATTAAGGTTCACTGCTGCAGTCCTTTCCTAATTCAAAATTAGGGGAAAACCCTAGCTTCCCTCCTTAAATCAGTTACAAAATTCAGAATATTCAGAAACTTCAAAGACTCAAGAGACCAAAAATAACTTGCTATTGGCTTATTTTGGGACTGCAAATGTGAAACCAAGAGCCCAGACAGATGCTTTTATTAATTCTCTGTTCATGTCACTTCATTTTTGCCAGCTGTTCAAGTTTCTGCCAATGTTTTGTTCTTTCTCCATTTAGACAAATAATCACTGGGCGTCTGGTGAGGCATAAGAGTTTGCTAGCATCAAAAATTCTATCTGAAAATACCTAATGAACACTTAGGCTTTCTGCTTTCCCTCCAGAATGAGGAAAGTTTTAGAAAAGAAGGTGTAATTATAAGAGATGAGCCAAGAAAGCACCTAACCCTGATATTTCTGTTTCCTTTTATGACCTTTGCTCAATCAGCCTATCTCATGTGCTTTCAGGGTAGGGCCCAACTGGTTCATTAGCTCTGGAAGCATCCTTTTTCCTCACAAAAATCCCCTGAAAGGAATATGAAAAGCTTAGTACACTGATCAAAAGCTGGGTTCAAATTATCCCTAAACCCTTTTCCTTCCTTATTCTCAGTTACTACACATCTACAATATTAAAAACCAGGAAAAGTCCAGTTGAAGAGGACGGTTTATCGTGCACTTTGAGGTGCTCATGTCAGACCCAAGAGCACTGCTAACTTCTAGAGAGGTGGGAAACTGGTTCTAAAGTCTGACATGGGGTTTCTAGCTAATTTGTATATTGAGTTTCAGGTTTCTTATGCACGTTCACCTGTTTTGAGAAGTCTTTCTGGAGACTCTGAAGACAGTTATGCAGTTGAGTCACCTTTTGGAAAGGATGACAATATTGATGTGGGAGACACTGAGGCTAATTGCGTGGGCTCTTCTATTATAATTTGGACCATGAGGCTAAAATCTGCGGGAAAATGCACTATAATTCCTTTGAATTTCAGCAAGTTTGTTTGAAAATTGGTGTCATTGCATAAAATGTCCAGGTCAAAGAAGAAAAAAAGGAGATAAACAGTCTATTGGAATCCAATAGGTAGGTGCAGTGAACAGCTTCCACACTCAAATTCAAGGTCTTGATTAAGTTTAGCCTGTCTCCACTGACATGTCATGTTACACGAGAAAGTTATAAAACAGCAGGTATGAAGCTCTGCATAGCTCAGAACAGAAGTCTCATGCAAAGCATTAGGAAAAGTTTAATTTGTTCATTATAAGAGCCAAAGGAAAGAAAAACCAAAGACCAAATTATGAGTGAAGACATTCAATATCCATTATACAACTCATAGCCTGCCACTTGACATAGCGGCTACTTCTTCCTAGAAAGTGAAACTGAGAATTCTGAAATCCTGAGAGATTCAGAGGATGCATGGGACCTGTTAAATTATAGATCTGAAAAAAGTAACTTGGGGTTTCTTTTTCCCCACATTTTCTTTTTGTTTTTAAATTAAGCAGAAAAGTCTGACAAATTAATTTACATCCCTTGCCTTGATGTCAGGTCATCCATCCATGACATGCTTTGATAACTTTATTAATGTAGCTCACAAAGCACTGTTAGTAATGGGCATTTGTTACTGCAGCCATACATGCATCAACCTGACTGTCT
Source organism: Bradypus variegatus (assembly GCA_004027775.1). NCBI lineage: Eukaryota > Metazoa > Chordata > Mammalia > Pilosa > Bradypodidae > Bradypus > Bradypus variegatus. The sequence goes on from PVKY010009491.1 coordinate 4,906, forward strand.
TCTAATCAAGAAACCTCAGGAGTAAACAGCTTTAGCCGGAAGGAACATATGGGGACTAAATAGAGGTTAAGTGAGTTCTACTGGATCAGAATGCTAAAGGGGTGCAGGGCCTCACTGACCCTAGCTTTTCAACCTGCTCCACTCACTGGTCATCAGACTCCATGTGGATAAGTAATTTTGGGGTAGAGCTGAGGTAAATTTCAAAGTCTGTGCAGCCCTTCCCCTCTCCATCATATTCCACGTTAACTAACAGAAGTGCTTGGGAGATAAATGACTTTTTACCTAATCAGAACGGTGGATCATTTTTGGGGTACCCTTCTATAATCCATTCTAATGGGAAATAAATTCATAGATTGCCAGTTCCTGGAATCACCTGGGTTCCTATTTGTCTTCTTCTTAGTTAACCTTCTGAGTGGGTGATAATTGTGCTTCCCTATTATCTGTTGAAACTCCAGCACTTGAATGAGAAAGGAAAATTACCCTTACTAGAAGTCAAGGGTAGCAAGAAATGGTTCTTAACTTGGATTTTAACTAGATTCTTAATCAGGCAACAGTTAAAAACATTATTTAAAATGGGGGGGGGCTCAGCAGGCGATAAAATAGAGAAATGATACAGATGAGGTGGGAAGGGCATTTTATGTAGTATTTTTACACCTTACACCTCTATTTTTCCTAGACATTTTCACAATCATCTGCTCCTTTAAAAAACTCTTCAACCTTATGAGGCAATGGCTATCAATGACGCCCTACTCAGCACTTTCAAAAGTCATTCTCTGGCAAAAATTTCTGACACTTTTCACTGTCAAGGGGTTATTGTGCAAATTTCACACAAATTCCATGTATGCATGAAGGGTTAAAAAAAAACACAACCCTTCAAGAGGGAAAAAATACTACCAGATAAGCTCCATCCCCAATTAAGATTTTAATCACCTGAAGCAAAAAGCATTAAAGCATTTCTGTTAATCAGATTTTGGCCACCTTTCACTTGCAATGGAACACTCCACTGGTATCACGTGACACACTGGGGACAATAATCTCCAGCCCTTACCAAAAGTCGTGCCCGCCTCCGGCCTGCTCACTGAAGACACGATGACGAAGCCAAAGCCCTCGTTCTCCCCACGCCGGATCTCCACATCGGAGGGCTGCAGCACGGCGCCCACCACGCCGCCCACCACGCCGCTGCCCCCGCCCCCGCCGCTGCCGATCCCGCTGGTGCTGCCGCTGCCCGAGCTCACGGTGTTCAGAGAGTTTTGGCTGCCCTGCGGCGTGCGTTTCTCCTCGGTCAGGGAAGCCGGCTGGGTGCTACTGTGATGAGATGAGGCTGGCGAGGGCACCTCATTCTCTGTCTTGGGGACTGTAACAGAGGGATTCACGTCTGTTACCTGACTTCACATACACAAAAAAACCGTGTCCTTCCCCCCATTCTTCCTTCCTTCACCTGCTGACATACAACAAAACAAAAGATGAACTGACGTGACAGGGCATCTGGCCCCACAACTGGGTACAGGCATCTCAAACCACTTTATTTGGTAAGTGTCTACTATTCAATATCCACTGACGTCGATCCAATGTAATCATAAAAGGACTCAAATCATGCATCATTTAGAGCACACTGTCAATATCCACCCTCAGATTCCAAGCTGCCGCTGGGTCGGCCCACTCTGAAGTACTTCCTATTTGCACAAATCAAAGAGAAGCTTTAAGTGAGGTGTGGGCTACAACAGTGGCAACCATTCCTTTGCTTGGACATTCATTGTGTCATTACCCTCTTGTCACATTTTTCCTTGGATTTCCAAACAGCTTTGCTTTTGCTTTTTCCATCAGGGAAAATGCTTTAAGTGGCTTGTACCACACGGGCTGCAGTGTTATAGGATTCATGACATTAACACTGGTCAGAGGTATACTCGGTTTCTCTTCCTAACTCCCAGATATCAATTTCTACTCTGATCACACACCTGCATACATAAGCCTTCTTCAGAATTTAGTCATCGTTCCAGTTTTATTGTCTTGTTAGGTGACAGTGAGCACTCCCAAATAACCACAATAATAAGTGGAAATGACTTATGGTTTCATGTCAAAAGCAAAATGTGTGCACGGGTTTTTAATAAGATTATATTTATTCCTGAGAGCTTCTTCCTTCATAGATTTAACATGCCTCTGACACACAGCCAAGAACCCCAAATATTTAAGATTTTAAAAATAAATATGAGACAAACAAAAATCACATTGCCCTACTATTTTCATTTGGGCTAGGGAAGTCAAATAGCTTTTTATTATTTTCAAAAGCCAATTCAAATTAATTATTTTTGGCTGTCTGGAATACTATGTTAAGAAGGATTCTGTGGCCAAAAATGAGCTCTACAGACATAATCCATGGTGATTGATATTCTGTGTTAGTGCAAAAGGGAGGACTCTCACACTCAATCTGGTGTTTTAATTCTGAAATTAATTAATACAATTTAGAGTTATACTAGTTTTTTTTTGACAAGGTTGCCAATTAATTGTATCTAACTATTTAATTAACATAAAAATGCTATAGAGAATTCATATTTCATGCCATACTTCTCTCTTCTTTACTAATTCAAATGATACAGCATTTAATGTCTATTCTGCAGTTTCTAGGCTCTGTCTTGGATGCTTTGAGATGGAGGCTGCAAACAAAAATGAACAATCAAAGTGTGTGCTTTCAAGAAGTTGGTAAGTCAACGGAAGGAGCAGACACACAATTAGCTGTCTCAAAATGGCAGATTCTGATACACAAGTAAGCCATGAGTCATAAGACAGGCAAAGAGGGAATGCTAAAGTCTGAAGGTGGTAGGAGAAAGGAGGGAATTTCAGAGGTTTCTGAGAGATTATTTTGAGCTGGGCCTTAAAGGATATGTGTAGTATTTTGAGAGCCAGAGAACTCCATGGATTGCAGGGAGGAGGAAGGAATCAAAGATAACCTAAATCTGGCCAGCTCTACAACTTTCTTGTTAGAGAAAAGAAAATCTCATTTAAACACAAAGGACAGTCAAAACAGAGTAAGAAATCACAGCATGAACATGAATATTCTTGTAATTTGAGGCTATAGCTCTTGTGACTTTGTGAACTCTTTTGTCGAGAATTATTATCAAACCAGAGGATGACTAAGTTCTGGTTGGCATGAGGGTTGGGAGTGGTAATATATGTTCAACTAGCTTTCTTCTAGAGGCCTTTGCTGAACACACATGAGTAACACCTTAAAGTACTTATTCATTGAATGACAGGAATTTTTCAAGGTTTGAGAGAAGCAAACCATCTGGAAATTCTGAGCTTGATCGCATTTGCAAACATTTGCTAAAACAGATGCTTGAGGAGGCAGACAGAGGAAGAGGGCCTTTTCTGTGCATAAAGTGACAAAGCACTATCTGAAGGAATGAATGAAAAACATACCTGCAAACACCGCTTTACGCCGCACTGTGAGATTGACGTGGCCTTGCTTGGCGGCTTGCTGCATAAGCTGGACCACAAGCTGGTGTGATTTCCCAATTACTGGTGTCCCATCCACACAGATTAATTCATCTCCAGACCTCAGGCGGCCATCCGTATCAGCAGCACCCAGTGGTACTATGTGACCGATATAAATCTGTTGAGTAATTGGACAATGGATAAAACATTGCCCTTTTGGTTTACTATTACACAATGGCCTTCCCATCTCTGAGAACAGTTCAATTTATTTATTAATGCCTGCATGCATGCCATAAACATTTACTGAGCGCTGACTGTGTACGAGATATTGTGCTAGTGGCACAACAGCTCTAAATTGTGGAAAGAATAACTATTTCCTGGTTCCTTAAAGTGTATCTGTGGTCTGCTGGATGGTTTACTCTTTCTTTTGCCCCTTTGCAAAAAATCACTTTACCATCCTTATTTGCAAAACCCTTTTTCCTTGCCTATTTGTGTAAGAATTCTCCTTTCATAAAACTCTAATAACTATAATAGAAATATTACTTTTCTTTTAGGTCCAGCACTGTGCCTAGCAATAGGGAATGCACCATAAATGCTGTTGAGTGAATGAATGCATGAATGAACTAAGGAAAGTCTGGTTTGATTTCCCCATTTTGTAGCCTATAAGCATGCAGGGTCAATTTTAGTGTTTTGCTGTTATACTCACTGTTCATTGACCTTTGGCTAAAATATTGTGCCTTCCTTGCCTTCCCCATAGACAATAATGATCCAGCCACCTTTACATGACACTTATAGTTTAGAAAAAACTTCAACAAAATAGTGGTAAAGAACATGGACTCTGTAGTCATACAGCTTTCCAGACCCTCCATTTACTAGCTCTGTGATCCTGGGCAAGTCAGTTAGCCTTTTGGGTCTTTATTTTCTCATTTGAAAAATGGAGATAACTTAGTGCAATTGGTGGCATCTAGCACATAGTAAGCACTAATAAATAATAGCTATTATTATTGTGAGGTATTAAGCGATACTTATCTTCAATTCTCTTTTTTCCTTTGAAAAGAACCCTGTGATGTTATACTATGCTATTCTACAGCTGATGAAATGAGGCGCAGGGAGGTTAAATGTCTGGGATTAAAATGCATGTCTCCTGACCCTTGTTCAGGGTTCTTTCTTTGTTTTCATAAAGATAGTGATCCTACTTTCTCTAATCTCTCACAATGCCTAGTAGTGCTCTCTAGCACCAGCTACTCAATATACAAAGCCACCTGATGGATGGCAGCTTTGAGAGAACTGGCCAGAAGGACTAGACCATTGTTTTATTAGTTGATGCCTATTCCTACTTTGTTTCCATAATGGGAGCTGCAGCTGTTGAAGCTGCTGCTTTTCACAAACACTAATACAAACTTTCAAGAAAGGACTTTGTCCTTTCTTCCTCAGAACAAAAGGGGCTCCACAGAATCCAATAACCCACACTCTGCCTGAGATGAAAGAGTCAGTGTTGCACCTAGCTGGACTCAAATCTTGGTGATTTGTCACTGCTGCCAATTTGCTTTGAAGGCTTAGAAAACAGCACTGGGAGAAAGGCAGACAAAAGACTCACAGGTTCTCCTGGTTCATTTCCACCCAGAATCCTAAATCCAAATCCAGTCTCTTTTCTCCATAGGAAGATGTCCTGTTCTTGATAATCTGGAACTGCAGAGAAGGGGGAAAGGAAGAGAGAGATTATTTCTCTGCTAAAAGGAATCATACCCAGAAAGTTAACACAGTGACAGGACCAATACAGTGCTGCCTGGGCAGATCCAAGCTTCCCAACACAGGCAAGAAAATAAAATAGTATGGAGGGATGAAATAATGGAGGACAACAGGTGAGAAAGTAAGGAACAGTCACCGAGCACTAATTTTTTTCAAAGGACTAATCACTGTTTGATAATCAAGCCCAAGTCATTTTCTCTGACTTAACTAGAAGTCAGTTTTGACTGCTCTCCTCAGTAATCTTAAGTCAATTAAAAGTATTACCCTGTCCAAGAAGAGAGCTCATGTTAAGTCAGAGTAACCTCTAACGCAGAGGCTAGTACTGAAGATTTAGAATTCCTGTCAAATTAAATCAGTTTGGGTTAAAAAGAATGTCAAATTATTTTTTTAAGTCATTTAAATTAATCAAGGCCAGTAATGCTACTAATTTGATCTGTTAGATTGTTTTTGCCAAAAAAATTACTCTCTAATATCTTAATATTTCCAAATTTATAAAGTTTAGTATAATTTCAGCACTATTACCAAAAAGTAGCCTTCCTTTTTTTAATACCAACAGTGACAAAAAAGTTCTATAATAATAAACCCTATCTCATCTTAAAATGACTGTTTCACTCCAGAATTTGCCTATAACTTTTCAACATTCCAAGTACTTATTTATTACCCAACACCTTGATATCTCACTTTTAAATCTCAGCAATGGACCAAGGGTTTTAAAAATGACTATTGCATTGCTAAAAAGAAAACTAATTTCCATAGGAAAATGCTTAATGTACACAAAACTGTTCTATATACCATGATATTAAGATAATAAGGCTTATTTCTATTTATTATTCAGTCTTTTAATGTGTACACAGTGTGTTTTGTGGCCTATGAAAAGGCATATCTTTTACTTAAGAGGAAAAAATAAATAAAATTTAGTTGCAGTGAATTCCACAGATGTTTAGATAGTTTCCTGCACACTTTCTGGTTTACTAAATTAATTGGATTTTGGGCTGAAGGAGTGTGTAGGCCCAAGAACGTCATTCTCATATTCTCCAATTTTGTACAGTGGAACAGGGAAGAAGGCGGTTGCTTAGACTTCAAGTTGCTGAGAGATGTCCCTTTTCAGTGACTCACCCTCAGGCTTGAATTGTATAGCGAATGAATACGACTGGAGAGAAGAATCTAAATGAGCAGGTAACTAGAAGTCAGAGGTGCTTGAATCGGATATTTTTGCTTGACTATCTTCATACTATGGCTTTAAACTGGTTCATTTTATCTAATGCTTTCTTATTATAATTGCTGAGGCTCAACTGCATAGCTCCATGGAACATGGAGCTAAGCTACATCATTGAGGTCCCATAAATACAATTTGAGGGTAATATTTTCTTTCTGTTCGAGTAGCTAGCTAAAGGGTATTTGCTGTAATAGCCTCATTGGAACAACAAATTAAATCAAGTTAGGTCTCCGTCTTTGGTTCACTCAAGCAGCAGGATTATTGCCAAAATAGACAACTGTGCTTTCCAAACATCACTAGGCTCCTGGCAAAATCTTCCTTAAGTCTTCAGAGTGTGAGGCCTTTCTGTGAACAAAGAAGTAGCCTCTGCAGAGACCTCCAGTCCAGACCCATTTTTCCCAAGCATCATTTAACACAGGAACATTTGCCCATCCTACAGTGGCACCAAATGTAGCAAGTTCCTGCCTTATGTTGCTCATTTTGGGGCAAACCATCTTGGTATGGGAGGTTGTAGGCAGAGACTTATTTTGACTTATCACACAGTTTATTTAGTCCATAAGAAAAAGAAAAAAAAAAGAGTTGTTTCTATTTGAGAATCAATGGGAAAATGGAAACTTTATTTAAAGAGCTCTCTGTAGAAAAGGAAGCTGCCTAATGACATGAAAGATATTGAAGATGCCAGTGACAAGTCAGGATACACAGACACAAACACAACATGCCCACACACAGACATTACCAAGAAAGTCTTTTGGCAACTTAACTTTGGCATTTGAACAATTATGCTCTTCCACTAACTAAATACCATTTACCCATATAAATAATTTTGGTGATAAATCAATACTAGAACAGATTTTGGGATTACAGAATTTCTCTTTTCTGTTTTCTCTGGTGCCCCCTTTTCACAGAGCTACTGAGGTTTCTTAACTACTTCCCTCAAACTTGACTTTATTTTAGGCAGATTTTATTAGAATTAAGTTTTGAGGAGGCAGCAGGTTAGAGCTATCTTTCTGATATTAATATTACTTTTTTCTTGAGTAAGGTTAAATCAAATAGAGCTAAGAAAGTCTTGCCCAATTTTCTTTATTTTTAATCCCTTGTGTAGGGAAAAGTGTGAGCAGTTAATCTCCTTTTGGTAATGCCAGTGACAGTTCAATAAAGCAATCAAAAGACTTCCTTTGATAATTGGAAGGAATGGAATTCCTAGGTTTGAAGAGAAACTTTGCTGACTCCATTTCTACAGATTAACAACAAATTTCCAAACTCGGCAAAGACATGCATGTAACTTTTAATTTCATCTTGTCTTTGGTCTACATTTGGTCAACAAAAGGACCAAAGCACCTTCCTTTGTGGCATTTATCTTTCTTCTCTCCCTTTTCTGAGCTTCTCCTCAGCCCCCAGTGAAACATTGAACAGGATGAATAATGATGGCGAAATATAAGTTTTCAGTGGATTCTTACTCTGACATTCTCCAAAATTCGTGGAATTGATTTCTCTCTCTCTTTCACCCTTGCTCAATCCTGATGCAGGCGAAGGTGACATAGCTGGAATATTAATTTCACAATTTGTAAAGCTTAATGTATGTGCTTTCTCTTAGTTCATTTTAATTTAGTTTTGATTGATAAAGAATGCATAGTTCAGCTTCCACAGTAAAGGTCATGGCTGCTAAGACTATGGTTTGATTGTTCTTTTTTTCCTTTCTTTTATCATGGTGTTTTTTTGTGTCAAAAAGCTAAAATTTATAATTGTACCAATGAGAATTTACTAAAACTACCATCTTAGACTTCATATTTCCTGATATCCCAAAGAACACATTCTAGTATTACCTTGTTTTAATCACATCATAAACTTTAGGTTAGTCTAAACTCTTATTTCCTTGTAAAAGATTTTAAATATACTCATGTCACCACTATACTATACCATTTATTTAAGAGTATTAAGTTCCTGATGGAATTTATACTTATACTAC
>PVKY010009492.1:0-13267 GCA_004027775.1 Bradypus variegatus
CCCTTACTTCAACTCAAATCTTGAGCAGAACATTAACTCAACTACATTTTAGCTCCATAAGAGCAGAGTTTTGTATGTTTTGTTCATTACTGTATTCTCAGCACCTACAACAGTTCCTGGAACTAAGTTGTCATTCAATAAATAAATATTAAGTGAATGAAACAATGCAGAAAAAGGTGAAGGTGCTTGAGATGACAGATCACCTTCTATACCTCCAGGAAACCCTTTTAGTACTGTGAAACAGTTCGAAAGCTGTTGAATGATCTCTAGTTTCTCCAGGCTCCAAAATTTTATGACTCTGTGTTGTTCAGCCAGCAATTATAAATGTAGGATTGGAGTTAGGGGAAAGATTGAACCTGGAGATATTTAGAAGACACACCTTCAGAAAGATATCTAAAATTTTGGAGTTGAATGAAACAGGAAAAGGAGAGAAAAGAGTAAAGATCCAAGTGAGAACTTGGAAGAATGCCTACATTTTGGGGTTTGGAATTATGAAAAGAATGGTGAAAGTATTGGGGATGTAATCCCTAGAGAGGTGACTGGACAGCCAGGAAAATGTAGTTTTGGAAATCAAGAGGAAACTTGCAAGAAACAATGGGGTATTAGATTAGAGAGTTCAGGAGGTATAAGAAAGCAAGATGATTTGGAGATTAAGAGGTTCTTAGTGACCTTCAAGAGACCAATTTCAATAAAGTGGTGAGATTGAAAAGAAAACTATAAGAAATTAAAAAGTGAACTAGATGTGAGCAGGCAAACACCAAATGTGAATTAGGTTGTCAAGACAATGGGCCATAAAGAAAAAGAAAAAGAATGGCTTAAGATCAAGATATTTAACATGGTAAAGGGAAGGATTTATAACTTTTTGAATACAAATGAAACAATCAGTATAGGGATAAGGAAAGAAAAATCAATATACAGGAGATAGATATTAGAAATGTGGAGGAGTTGTCAAATGGAAGGAAAAAAGAAATGGAATTGTCAACTCTATGGTTTTAGATTTCCTTATAAACAAAAACAAGGCTCTATAAGATTCAATTTTAAGCATCTAAAAGTTATGCGACAGGTTCTATGAAAAACAAGACTCATTTGGGACAAGAGTAAAAAGTCGGGCAACAAAGTGAACTCATTAAAGAGCTTCGTAAAAAAATTTGAAATAAACAAATTCCAGGCAAAATTCTTTTTTCTTCGTTTTCTTCTTCTTAGTCTTCACCTTTTCTTCTTCTTTGACATTTCACTCAAAATTTGCAAAATATAAGTAAGCAGAGGGACTTGACAAGAGCCTGTGGTTGTGTAAGATACTGAACCCTATGCATCAGATGTGATTCATGTTCCCTCTGAGCCTCGTTTTTCATTTGTAAAATGAGATTAATAACCATATTAGTTATCTTTTATTGAATCCACACTGCATGCCATACACTATACTATGTATTTCTGAACAGCTTTATTGGGATATAATTCATACCATAAAATTCACCCTTTTTAAGTGTTCAATTCAGTTTCACTATATATTTTACTATTTTGATATTTACAAGTTTCATGAAGCAGGTATTGTGATCTCCAAATGACAAATGGAGAAACAGGCTCTATGAGATTAAGAAACTTTCTTACACAGTTGGTTAAATGCCTTATCCAGGATTCAGAAACTGGAAATTTGTTTCTACCTTTTACTGCCTCCTTTTCCAAGACTCCAATGAAGATCGTGGAGAATAGAGTCCATCTTCATACATTCATTTGATTCATTACTCTCAGTTTCATTTTATGTGCTTAGAACTGAGCTAGGGCCAATGGAGGTAAAGAGGAGAACAGTAGGGAAAACAGCATTCCAAGGGCCCCTTATTAGTCATCTTTCCCATCTCCATACTAACCCTCTATTCTGCAATGATGATCTTTCTAAAGTACTCATTTGACCATATTATTCTTTCCCTAATAAGCATTTTATGTGTCACAGCTTTCACTTCCAGTCAAGATTGAATAATAGGGATGGATTTGCCCTCTTGCCTGAAACATCCAAAAACAAAGGGACAAAATATATGAAGCAACAGTTTCAAAGACACTGGATATCCAATCAAAGCTTTCCAGGCATACAAAAAAGCAGAAAAATACTACTCATAATGAGAAAAAGTAATCAAAACTGATGCAAAACTGACATGGATGTTAGAATCAACAGTGAAGGATATTGAAACAGTTATTCTAACTATATTCCATATGTTCAAAAAATTAAGTAGATACATAAAAATATACTAGATGGCATTAATGCCAGTCTAAGCATTGTAGATAAAAATATTAGTGAATTTAAAGACATAACATTAAAAATTATACAAAATTAATCATATAGATAAAAAATAAAATAATGCAAAGAGCATCAGTGAGCTCTAGGACAACTTCCAGTGGCCAAAGATAGAGATGACTGGATGTTTGGGGGAGGGGGAGGGAGGACAAAAATATTTGAAATAGTCATGACTGAAAATTTTCCTGATTTGTTGAAAACCATAAACACAGATCCCAGAATCTCAACAAACCACAAGCATGAGAAATGAAGAAGCCAATACCAAGGCATATCATAATCAAATTCCTCAAAACCAGTGCTGAAGAAACAATTTTAAATGCAGCCAGAGAAAAAAGAAGTGTTGCATGCAAAGAAACAAAGATAAGGATGACAACAAATTCTCATCAGAAACAATGCAAGTGAGAAGAAAGTGGAGCAACAATTTTAAATTACTGAAAGAAAAAGTGTCAATCTACAATTCTAAGCCCAGCAAAAGTATCCTTCTAAAATAAAGACAAAATAAACAATTTTTCAGTGTCCAAAAACTGAAAAATTCATCAGTTGCAGACCTGTACTACAAGACATATTAAGCAAGTTCTTCAGGCAGAAGGAAAATTATACCAGATGGAAAGAGAAATCTACACAAAGGAATGAAGGGTACTAGAAATGACAACTACAAGGGCAAATATCTAAGATTTTTTTTTTATTTAACTCCTTTGAAAAGATACTTCACTGTTTAAACAAAAAATAACAACAATGTATTACAGGATTTATAACATTTGTAAAAGTAAAATGTATATCAACAACACTTACATAATGTCTAGAAGGGGAAAAATGGAATTATAATTTGTAAGGTTATTATACTATATATGAAGTGGTATAATACCTCTTGAAGGTAGCATGTGAAAATTTAAAGATGTATGCTACAAACACTAAAGCAACCACAAAAGTAACAAAACAAAGAGTTACAACTAACTTTAATGACAGAACAAAAAAAGCAAAACAAAACAAAACAAAAAAACACTCAACAAACTAGGAATAGAAGGGAACTTTCTCAACCTATTAAAGGACATCAATAAAAATACCCAAAAATAACATCATATTAAATGGTGCAAGACTGAATGCTTTACATCTAAGATCAGGAACAAGAAAAGGATTTCTAATCTTGCTACTTCTATTTAACACTGTACTAGAGATTCTAGCCAGGTTAATTAGGCAAGAAAATAAAATAAAAGTCATCCAGATAGGAAAGGAAGAGGGAAAACTATCTATATTTTCAGATGACATGATCTTGTATATTAAAAATCCAAGATATGTACTAAAAAATTATTCAAACTAATAAAGGAGTTCAGAAAAGTTAGAGGATACAAGATTAATATACAAAATCAATTGTATTCCTATACAGTATCAATAGCAAATTGAAAGTGAATTTAAGAAAATAATTCCATTTACAATAGCATCAGAAGGAATAAAATACTTTGTAATAAATTTAACCAATAAGTGCAAAACTTATACTCTGAAACGCAAACACTGTCGAGAGAAATTCAAGATGCGCTAAATAAATGGAAAGCTATCCTGTGCTCATGGATTGGAAGACTAAACATCTTATTGTTAAGATGACAATACTCCCAAACTGATCTACAGGTTCAATACAATCCCTATCAAAATCCCAGCTGACTTCTTTGTAGAAATTAATAAACTGAAACTGAAATTCATAGGGAAATTCAAGGGATGCAGAATAGCCAGAACTGTGGAAGGGGACACTCTGAGCATGGCCTGCTGCTTTCGCCTCTGACTCACAAGGAGTTCTATTATAAATGAGCATGACAGGAATGGGGCTGTAGTTAGGAGTGGATCGGGTGGGCAAGATGGTCTGTAAGGTTTTTCATTCCTTTTTTTGCTTTTAAGACAAGTGATACTAGGTTATATACTTGTACTCAGATGCAAATGTTCCAATAATGAGGGAGTGTGCTGGTTTGAATCTATTATTTTCCCAGAAAAGCCTATGTTCTTTTTTTTAAAATTCAATTTCATTGAGATATATTCACATACCATGCAATCATCCAAAGAGTGCAATCAATTGTTCACAGTGCCATCATATAATTGTGCATTCATCACCCCAATCTATTTCTTGAACATTTTCCTTGTACCAGAAAAAGTGAAAATAAGAATAAAAAAAAAAGTAAAAAAGAACACCCAAATCACGCCCCCCACCCTATTTTTCATTTAGTTTTTTTGTCCCCATTTTTCTACTCGTCCATTCATACACTGGATAAAGGGAGTATGATGCACAAGGCTTCCACAATCACACTGTCACCCCTTGTAAGCTACATTGCTATACAATAGTCTTCAAGAGTCAAGGCTACTGGGTTGGAGTTTGATAGTTTCAGGTATTTACTTCTAGCTATTCCAGTGCATTAAAACCTAAAAAGATTGTCTATATAGTGCATAAGAATGCCCACCAGAATGAAGCCTATGTTCTTTTAATCCAATCTTGTGGGTGCAGACCTATTGTGGGTGGGATCTTTTAATTAGGTTGTTTACATGGAGATGTTACTCGGTCCATTTAAGGTGAATCTTAATCCCCTTGCTGGAGTCCTCTACAAGAGGATAAAAAGCAGAGACATTTTGGAGACAGCTGAGAGAAGCTAAGAAAGAAAACACCTATTTTGGAACCAGAACCCAGAAGAAAAAGGTCCAGCAGACTGTCGCCATGTGCCTTCCCATGTGACAGACGAACCCTGGATGCCATCAGCCTTTCCTCAGAGAAGGTATCTTCCTCTTGATGCCTTAAGTTAGACATTTCCAAGGCCTTAGAACTGCAAATTTGCAACCTAATAAATCCCCATTGAAAAAGCCAACCCATTTCTAGTATATTGTATTCTAGCAGCTTTAGCAAACTGAAACAGGGAGAGAGAGATGTAGAAAAAAGTGATTATCAGTCTGCATCTAATCAGGAGATAGACATGGCACAGTGATTTCAACAGGAGAATTAGAAACTTTGACAAAAGAGAGACTATAAAATATTTTTTACCTCTATAGGCTAACCTATGGCTGATCCGGAATACCAAAACAAACAAACAAACTTGGAAGGAGACCCAGGGCTAGGGTTCAGATCTTGTTGGAGAAAGTACAATTACAGCCCCCTGGATAGAAAGTTTGCTTGCTTTCCTGGACCATAACTGGTCTGCAATCACTGTGCAAACAGAAACTAAAGAAAGGAAACCTCTGGAGCACAGGTGGGGCACAAGTGATCCACAATCAGTGGCTAGGTGGAGAGGCATGTGGGATGTGGAGGTCCAATGGGTCCAGGCAGGAGGCAGGTGGGATGCAGGAATGATGCAAGTGGGATGCAGGTTAGCTGCAGCTGGTGGATGGGCCCATGGTCCTGCAGGGGAGTGGGACAACAGTGATAACCTGCCAGGATACAGGCAGGGTATAGGTGAGCTGCCAATTAGTGGTCAGGTGCATAAGTAAACAAGGGAACTGGGGAACCAGTAAGAGCAGGAGGCTTGGAACATGCAGTGTCCATGTTAAAAGTTTATCAGCTAAGCAGGCCTGCAAGGTTGCTCACTGATGGCTGGAGACAGCTCTACCAGACATCTTCACATTCACGCCACTGACCCACTGTGCAGCACCCGAAACACAGGAGAGTCCCTTACTCTTGCAATATCCCTTCAGCTGATGAAACTTAATATCACGCTCTCTGTGAAGGAAAAATACTTAAAGGAATTGTGTCCATTATCACAGAGCAGGAATTGAATGGTGAATTTGGAGCTAAGAGGCAATAAATTGATAACTCGCTTAGGGGGTATTTGCAGGTGAAGTCCTTGAGAAGGCAAGAGGGGATGGGATTCAGTCCCTAAGTAGAAGAGGGTAACAGCAGCAGGAGCAAGAACATTTCTTTCAGTGAACAGGAGGAAGGACAGTGTGTAGATACAGATGCAAGTAGGCTGGTGGAGTCAGTGGTAGGAGGATGAAATAGATATAATTACAACTGAGAAATGACACATATATGTGGATTTTCTTCAGACAAATCACCCATCAGTTAAACCCCCAATCTATAAGCCACACCTCTATGTGAAGGAAGGGGAGCCCACTCCGTCCTCCATGTTCCTGCAAAAGAAAGTTTTATTCTACTCATTCTTACAGGTTTTTATAGCATACAGGGTAGCTTCCTACGTGACTGTTTTCAGGTATTTCAGGGAGGGTACTTTTTTCTAAAGCCATAAGGTGTGTTTACATGTCTTTAATTTCAAGGAACAATTTCTTTGGGGGCTAGACGGGAAACAGCAGGGGCGGGAGACAGGAGCACGGAAGGAGCCCAGTGACTATTCCCTTATCTAAATTGCTGTCCGCCTTCAGATATGCAAAGTTTGGCCTTTTCCTAGCCTGGTGCCCGCCTTCAGACATCCGGAGCTGGGGAAATGGGCCCACTGTATAATCTATCGAGCCAGGGGACCTTCCGTGTCTCCACACCTCTATGTACAGAACTTCTAATGAGAATAACATTGCTCCACTCCTAGATAAATGGAAGACAGTCAAGGATTACCTGAAGATTGAGGAAAGCTACTAAGACAGAGACCAAAACAAACAGGAGCAGGTAAACTGGAGTAAGCAGTGATTATACAAGGATTTAAAAAAATTGGAAATAAAATGTCATTAATAGCCTCAAAGAAATGAAAGATGTTGCATCCATGATATAAGACCACGGTGTTATAGAAAAAGGAATAACTTCATATGTTTCAGAAATTAGAAACATGATAGCAGAAGTGAAAAATAGAATGCTTGGAAAATAACATCCAGGAAAAACAGGTATGAAAATTAGAGGACAAAGCAGAAGGTCTAACATACAAGTAAGAGAAGTTTCAGCAAGAATAGAAAACAAAACAAAACAAAACAAAACAAAAAAACACTAAGAAATCTCAATGAAATAATTAAAGAAAATTTCTCTGAAGTGAAGGACATGCATTTCTAGATTGAAAGAATCTCCTGGAATGCCTAGCACATGGAAGAAAAAATAGACCCTTATCAAGGTGTGTCATCATGAAAGTTCAGAACAATAAGGACAAAGAGAGATCCTTAAGGTTTCTAGAAAGAAAAAACAGGTTCTACACAAGAGGTCAGGAATAGAATGTCAGCAAACTTCTCTATGGCAATACTGGAAGCCAGAAGACAATGATATAAAGACTTTAACATTCTGATGAAAAATTATTTCCAATCTAAAGTTTTTATCCAGCCAAACCTCCACTTTAATAGAGAGTAAAATAAAATTTTCTTACCTGTAAGGACATTTAAGAAGCTACTAGAGATATGCTCTACTAAATGAGGGAATAAACCAAGTAAAAGGAAAAGATTGGATCCACAAAATAAGGGATTCAATGTAAGAAAGAGGCAGAGGGAATGTCTAAATTGAAGGTAAATGGAAATCCTTAGTCAAAAGATGTTTGACATCAGGCCTCAAAAGTAAACAGTCCAGGTTGGAACAGATCAAAAGACTCTAGGATGGACATTTTCAAGAAGATGAAACTGATGGAATCTCTCATGTGTTAGAACATATTAAGAGATTTACACAAGGAAGAAGAGTTTGGAGATTAATTATTGTTCGGGACATTAAAAATCAAACAAATTAAAAAAATTTAAAAAGCAGGTATTAACTCCAGGCAAATAAAAAGTTGTGCAGAAAAGAAAAAGAGACCATTGGAATTATATAGCTCAGCTGTGATTAGAGTTTACATAGTCATCGTAATGTAGACATTAAATATTTTTTAACCAAAATTTCAATTTATCTATATTGGTAAGATATAGGGACAGTAAGAATATGTATGGTGAGGATCATGAAAGAGAACTAATAAATCCTCATCTTCTATACTAGGAAATTCAAGTATGATGCCTAAAATTGAAAAAATAAAAAAAAGAAATATAAGTATTCATATAAGTATTTGACTATATGACTATAAATTAAATACTAAATTATCAGCCAAAGGAGGTACAAGTGATGGTCTCTGGTTAGTGGGTGAAATGGATAGGGTACCCCTGGATTTGGTTACATGCCTTGTAGAACTATTCAACTCTATAACACGCATGTTTAACTTTCCTAAAATTAACACAATATAATTTTTAAAAATAACTACCAGAATAATAAACACACAACAACAAGCAGCAACTCCTCTTTACCCAACCCAAAAATGAAACTGGATTTTTCCACTTGTTATTCAAGCCAAACTATCCTGAAATTCAATTTCTTCATTTGTGCAGCTAGTTGTTATGTGAATTGAAATAGACTGTAGATGTGATCGTGCTTGGAAATTACAAGAATTTTAAAATCATTATTATTATTATCACTATAATAATAATTGTTATTAATTTACAATCCGAAAGTAGGGAACCCTCAACAATCATGTTCTGCGAGTAGCAGGAAGCTGTACTCCACAGGTGGAACACGGCAGCCAAACTAACAACAGTACCTTGAACTCACCTGTCCAGTACCTGTTTCCACCCCTACCTTTTCTGTTCCTGATGGACTGTCTTCGCGCTTCTGGGCCAGACTTTCCTGGTTCAAATTCCAGTTGTGCCACTTCCTAGCTGTGTGACCCCAAGCAATTTTCTAAGCTTTTCTGAATCTCAGTTTCCCTACCTGGGAGCAATAAAGCCTCTTTTGGGAAGCTGGTACGAGAAACAAACAAGGGATTAATGGAAAGCCCTTTGCTTTGATCAGTAACTCACAGCTGCGTCTTAACTTCAGCCCCTTCCGCGGCGCGCGGGCCACTAGGGGCCGCAGAGAAGCCCGCGGGGGGCGGCTGGCGGCCGGGAGGATCCGCAGTCACTATGGCAACCGGACACGCCTCGAGTTCCCTGGCCCGCGGGCGGCGGAGCGGAAAAGGCCAGCCAGCGGCGGGCGGCGGCGAAGGCGTCTTGAGGCATGAAGGGGGCGGAGGTGGTGGTGGCCGCAGCGGCGACGTCCGAGCCCAGCCGCGACGGGGAGCAGCCTCGGCAGCCCACAGGGCCGGCGTGTGGGGCGCGCGGGGAGTCCAGCAGCGGCGGCTCCCAGGAGCCCCGCCAACAGTGTGAGTTGAGCTGCCTCCGCGGGTTCCGCGGGAGGGGGCCGTGGCGTGGAGACCCGGTGAAGGGGAAGTGGGGGAAGCCGGAGTGGGGCTGGCTGAAGACGCGAAGGTTTTGGGGGGTGGGGTGGGGACTGGGTTGCTGTTTTGGCCAAAATAGAGGTGAGGGCGTTGTGGTAGAAAGCGTTTGACCCATTTCTTCCAAGCCCACCTTAAAAGGCTACCTTTAGAGCTCAGGGTCTGGGCAGTCACCTCCAACTTAATTGTTCTGGAAGGGAATTAAAAACAATTATATGCATATTTAAATATATATGTATACATATATGTGCATTTATGTATACATATATATGCATTTATGTGCATGATATATATACACATATGTATGCGTATGGATGTCTATATGTATGTACACACACACTCACCTGGAAACATGCATATCATTTTGCCAATTCCTTCGTTTTAGAGATTAGGAAACTGAGGTCCAGACCAGAGGAACGGAAGTGACTTTTTCATAGTCAGTCAGTCAGTCCTGGAGAAATATTTCAACTCCCATAAATTTTTCACTGACCTTTTAGAACCTTACAATAATGGGCCACATTTTAACACAGTACTATTTCCTCTCTGTCCTGTACAACACAAAAACAATATCTAAATAAGCAAAGGCCGTTCCGGTCCAGCGTCACAGCCAGCATGCGTGTAACTTGAATCCACACCATCTTGCTGAGCCGTATTGTTTCATGAATTTACAGGTATTTCACAGCCCCTTGTGCCCCATGGGTCTTCAGTAGGTGCTAAGGAATGATGGTGAAAAATAATAGGCCAATGAGGAACGCCAGTGGTTTCCAGCTTTCCTGCAGTGCCTCTAGATTGCCTCCCTAGAGAGCGGCCTGGGGTTCTCTCCGCTCCGGTGGGGCTAGTTAGCCCCAGGAAGGAGGGTTGGTCTGAAGCACCTCAGCAACTGTGCTTGGGGCAGTCACATGTCCTCCTCCCAGACCTCCCTCATCTGGGAGCTCAGAACCTCTGCTCTGAGTGAAAATGGCCTCTTCCCTCAGAATATAACTGTTTTGATAATTCTTTCTTTTTGTTATTATCTTCAGCATACAAAGGCCTTACTCAAAGCAACTAAATCCAGAATATTTAAATAACTAAGATTTAAAATTCTAAGAACTTTCTCACCAAAGATGCTCATGTTTTAAATTTCTTTTATTTCTGTGGTTCTCGGAGTAAAAAGTAGAACTAATCATTTCACTCATCAACAAATATTGAGTCTTTCCTATGTGCCAGGTACTGAGAAAGAGGCAGGGAAATGAGTGATGAATTAAGGCAGGTGTCCAAACTTCCGGTAGCTGACAAAGTTGCGGTGGGGTTATGCAAAGAGCTCTTGTCTCAGCCTCCCATAGAACCTTCTTTGAGGGGATTAGCCTAAGAGAGACAGGCTGCTGACACCCACACAGAGTACCCATTCAATTTTCAGATGTCCCTAATTTTTGGAAAGGTCTTCCACCTCCCTAAAGCTACTATTCCCTAATCACAGATCTACTCTCAAATATACAAATATGAAGTGTGGTCCTCACCCATATAAACATCCTTGAATTATATAAAAGCAGCTACTTGAGCACCCATCATACCTCTCATACACTTAGTCTTACCTTTAAATAATTTAGAGCATTTTCACCAGGCTGGCCAACCTCCTGCATTCTCCTGTTTATTAACACTGAACCCAGTATTCTTGGTGTGAACTGATTAGTATAGTGTGGTAGAACTATAATCTCTCTCGATCTGAACACTATACTTCTATTAAATGGGTCCAAAATAAAATTAGCTGTTTTGGAAGATACATTATATGGTTAACACATACAACAAATGCAGTCTATGACATCCTTGGTTTCTCTTTCCCCCTCCCCCAAATGAAAAGATTTGATTCAGGGCCTTTCTGTCCTATACCTATGTTGTTGATTTATCTGATGCTAAATACAAGTCTTTACATTTATCCTCATTGACTCCATACCGTGGAATTTAGCATTTCATTCCAGTCTGTGGAAGCCGCCCTTTGAGTTCTAATTGTCATTCAGCAAGTTAACCATTTGCTCAAGTGTGTACCATTCCCATGCAATTCCTTTATTCAAATTATTAATTTAGATGGTGATCCCCATAGGACTAAGTAGAATCTCCAGAAGCTTTCAACCCATTTGGCCTTGTTAAAAGAAAAATTTTTCATACAATTTAGGATCTCACAGTTTTATTGAGCGACTCATAAATTGGGCATCATCCCATTCAGTAAGTAGAAGGGAGCTCTGAGGAGGGAGTGGAAAGGGGAAACTTACATAGGGCTAATGTGGAAGCAAGTGAGGAAATGTTCCAATTGGCTGATGTTAAGTTTCTGTTTTACATGGGGTGGAGGTTGGTTCTTACACAGCGGGGAGCAGATACACATTGGTTAGTGTGAAAGAAGGGAGCCGACTCTGTCTCTGTTCTTGCAAGAAGTTCTTTATTTGCTTTTTAGTACAAGGTTATATAGCATAAGCATTCTTTGGACATGATTGTTTTCCCATTTCACAAGGGAACTGTTTTTTTTTTTTAAATCACAAGACTCACATGTTTACAGCTTTGGGGAACAAACTTTAGGGTCATAATAACCTTGAGTGTAATCTCTTCTAGGCAGGGTGGGAGGCAGAGGCACGGAGAGAACCCAGCGGTCATTCCTTATCTTAGTTGCTTGCCTTCAGGCACACATGTCCATAGCCTTCTCCTAACCTTTTAGGAGGTGGCCTCCCTGACTAACTTGCCAAGCCAGGAAACCTTCTGTGCCTCCACAGGTTAGTATAGTGTGTCCAATTGATAAGCTATCTTTCCTGAACCCAAACTAGTTTATCTCCAGGTGTTGCCTATGTGCAGTTCTGTAGGGTGCCTTCCACTGTTCCATTTTCTCAGAAAGCTTCTGCAGGGCAATTGTTTTTGGCTTCTGGAAAATCCTTTCTTTGAAAGAGATCCCTCAAAGTAACACCCAATGCAGGCAGCAGTTTTATTTTACTTAGCCTCCAACTGTTGATCAGCATCTTAGGCATGGTCATTCAGCCTCCTACACATCCACTTTTTCAAAAGATTTTGCGAAATGCAGATACATTGTGATTACAACATTTCCCTAATTTAGTAGGCTTCTAACCCTAGAGGCTTGAGATTATTTTTTTATGACTAGTTTATGATTTCAGTAAATTACTCTCTAGTCTATAAAATAAGACTAAATTATACCTGCCCATAAGGTTAGTATGAGAGAGATAATATATGTAAAATGGCTAGGGCATGGTAACATTCAATAAATTGTACCTACTGTTGTCGGCTCTCAACAGAAGGAAGCAGTTTAGTCTGCTTCCTTCTGTTCTTAGCAGCCTTTTTTTTTTTTAAAGCTTTTTATTTGGAAATAATTTTTTTAATTAAATTCAGTTTTATTGAAATATATGCACATATCATACAATCATCCATGGTGTACAATCAACTGTTCACAGTACAATCATATAGTTATGCATTCATCACCACAATCTATTTCTGAACATTTTCCTTACATCAGAAAGAATCAGAATAAGAATAAAAAATAAAAGTAAAAACGGACACCCAAATCATCCCCCCCATCCTACCCTATTTTTCATTTAGTTTTTGTCCCCATTTTGCTACTCATCCATCCATACACTAGATAAAGGGAGTGTGATCCACAAGGTTTTCACAATCACACTGTCACCCCTTGTAATCTACA
The DNA here is from genome assembly GCA_004027775.1 of Bradypus variegatus. Classification (NCBI taxonomy): domain Eukaryota; kingdom Metazoa; phylum Chordata; class Mammalia; order Pilosa; family Bradypodidae; genus Bradypus; species Bradypus variegatus. The sequence goes on from PVKY010009492.1 coordinate 13,076, forward strand.
TTGTTATACAATCGTCTTCAAGAATCCAGACTACTGGGTTGGAGTTTGATAGTTTCAGGTATTTACTTCTAGCTATTCCAATACACTAAAATCTAAGAGGTGTTATCTATATAATGCATAAAAATGTCCACCAGAGTGACCTCTTGACTCCATTTGAAATCTCTCAGCCACTGATTCTATTTTGTCTCATTT
>PVKY010009493.1:0-13267 GCA_004027775.1 Bradypus variegatus
AATAATCTCCCTATGTTAAGATCAGCTGATTAGAAACTTCTTTGCCATGCAACATAACATATTCACAGTTTCTGGGGATTAGCATGTGGATATCTTTGGGGGACAGGGTGTTATTCTGCCTGCCACATAGAGGTTTGAATCCCACATCACCACCACCATTTATTTGAAGAGTCTAGGCTTTTTAACTTCAGAAATGTCAAATATTGACTGCCTTGCTATGGAGCATGATACAGTATTGAAAGTGGTACTGTTCTGAAATGCAGCCGGATCAGTTGCTGCAGGATGCATATAGTTATTTTAAATACCTGATCACAGATAGTTTCACTGCCATTTAATCCTGAAAATCTAATAAGGGACACTCTTCTACTCTACGTACCTTTAAATAAAAAAGACTTTCTATTACGGGTTAAGTGATTGAAGTAAAATAAGTGTGTGTAGCAATGGAAAACAATTTGACAGTTGAATTTCAAGACTTCTTTTGAGGCATTGTAGAATTGCAACTTTGCTATAATGAAGCTAGAGGGTGTGGTAATACCTATAAAATTAAGTGCTGTACAGCCAACCTCATTTATTGCCTCACTCTGACTTCATAAATGTTAAATGTCAACTTCATGCTGCTGAGCAAAATACATCTTAAATTTACAGCTCTGAGATATAGCTGAACAAATAGCCAAAGAGCACATATACTTGTTGAAATACTTGTTGGACATTCTTTATAGGCAAGTTAGTTAAATACATCCTAAGCATTTTCAAAATAACATTGTCTTTAAATATGAAAAATCTCATTGCAAATATCTTAAAGAGGTAACAGGGAGGTGTTAATAAGAAAGATTATAGACAGAATGTGTTTAGCTCCAGATAAAAGTTGTAATTCTAAAGTAGGGGATTTTATTTAAAAAAAAAAAAAGACAAATATACAAATCCCAATGTGTATTTTAAAGAGTTTCCCTTAGAAAAAATATTTTATTATGCTAACACCCTCAAAACATTTTAGAACATATTTTGGAATTTTCTTTTGTTCCAGAATCATATTCTGTGGAATTGCCTTAATGACTTAGTGACAGAAAGTATTTGTATTTTGTGAATTGATTCGGTTTTTACTTTTACTTGAGTTTAAGGTATAAAGTGCATTAATCAGATGGGGCTTTGAAATTCTTCTGTTTTAATAAGTCAGAAGTCCCCACTGAAGGGCTCTTGTGTCCTTTGGCAACTAATTTCACATGACTTGTCCTTGTCCAATCTCACCATTCATTGAGTGCCTGTATCAGTTATGGTTCTTTAGTTACAAGATACGGAAGTTGCCTCTAAGCAAAACAAAAATGATTCCAAGGATACTGGGTAGCTCATTGAATCTAGGATTAGTTGACTAATCAGGTCTCAGCATTTAGGCAGCAGAGACAGACAATTTCATCAAGACCTTACTATCAAAATAATTCATTTCCAACCATTTTTGTGTCCTGTAACTTAACTCAAACTTCATACTCTCAGGAAAGAGTTCAAGTGGCCAAGCTTAGGTTACATGCCTCCCCCGGGGTGGGGGGAGGGTTGGGTACATGACCAGTTTATTTTTTACAAATGTCAACAGAAGGATTGACTTGATGGAAGGAACAGACAAGACACCACCTGGGTAAATCAAACAAAGTTTACTTCTTTAAAGGATATAAAATGAAATTAACATAGAATATTCAGCAGAGAGATCAGCAGTGTTCTCCAAAGACAGAGGTTTAAACTTCTGGACCCAAATCCTCAACAGATAGTATCTGAGTTAGTGAGGGTCACATCGGACTTGAAAGCTGAACCCCTTAAGCTCACCCTTATGTAGCAGGGGCAAAAAGTCTGAGATACAGACCTGTCTAGTTATATGTTGGAGGCCACTATACCTGGGCCAGCTGCACCCCATATCAGTAATACTCTGCATATTATGATTGCTAGGATTCAACATATGGTACTTTTAGGCCAGGCATGGTTTTTTTTTTTTTTGCTTTTTTGTTTTTTGAATTAATAAGTTTTATTTTGAAATAAGTTCAATTGTACAGGAACAGTTGCTAAAACAGTACAAACCCCATACATACAACTCCATAATACCTCGACCCCTCTCCCCCGATAACCCCAATCCATCACCCTTAAGATGCTGTCACACCACCGTCTCTTCCCCTCCCTCCATCCCTCCCTCCCTAACATCCATCATCTATTGCTCTGTCCTCTGAACACATGAGAGCAAGCTGCACATATCTTTGAACAAACAATATAATTCACATAAACTTTTCAGGGCATGTTTTTTCATCTATTGATTTTAGCTTTCCCAAGCTAAAATGGCTTCACCTAAGAACACGAATTTGAATTCAAAGCTGTGGGACCAGAAGAAACATCAGTTACTTATCTGTCCCTGGAGTTGCACCAAAAGGCCCTTAGGCCAGCTAGAGAGCCTGTCCTCAGCTGGGCACCTTGATTGACAACTCTCCTGCAATGGCCAGGTGTAGGAGGGAGGCAGCAGTGTTGGTGGGGATAGGTCCCTAAGGGAAAGAGGGATGTTTTAACCACAAGAAGGGAAAGATGTGCTGGAGAGGGCATAATAATAATGCCCTGTACAGTGACCCAGTGTGAATAACTAGCTGTTAGGACCTCCAACAAGTTCTTCCCCATAGTCCTGTGCTATAAGAGGACAGTTGTTAAAGCCATCCAGCTACTCCAAGTTCTAGAGCACATTCTCTCTCTAGGGTCCGTCTTTTCCCCAACAATTATGCCCCAGAAAGAAAAATGGGCAAGAAATTTGCCTTAGAAACTCCTCCAAATAACTAATCAAAATAAGGTGGTGATAGTGCCTTTCCATGATTTCCAAGGACTTACCTCACCCCAGTTGCTGTGGTTTCTTCCTATTGGATTTCAGACTGCTATCTCCATCTGAAGCAGCTCTTTGCTGCCAATGCTGCCCCTACGGACACCTTTCCCACCAGTCATCTACTGATTAAATCCACTGGTAAGTAGCTGCTTAAAGAAGTCAACAACATTACCAAACATCTACTTGGTCGCCCCAGTTCCTTATTCTAATTTTTTGTTCACCACCACCTTCCTGGGGAAGCTGTTCCCACTATGATATCTTTAATGTTTGTTCCATTCTAACAGTTAAGAGCCAGCATTCACAAACACAGTACATGCCCTTAAATATGATATAGTCTATAAAAAGAATAAATCATTTGATCTCACCTGTTTTATCATTAGTAAAAAAAAAATCACTTGTCATGTAACTCATAATCAATGGGTGCTGCTTCCATAGGAGAGGAGAGGGTCAGCCTCAGGATTCTGCTTTTTTTACGCAAAGCCCATCTCTGGAGAGTCCAGTGGCACACTGCTGTTTAGTTTTCTTCCACCCTTCATGAGAAAGAATTTGTATTCTGGGCAACATCCAGTATAAAACCTGTCTTGAGCTGGTTTGGAATCCTTAGGATGCAGAGAACCAGCAAAAACAGAATGCTATCAAAGGACCTGATGTACCAGCACATCCTAACTTGTTTCTTAAACATTCATCCTAACATTGGGTGTATTCACCAAGGTACCCCATATACTTAATCTGCCACAAAGGTAATCGTTGTGCCTGACATCTACCAGCCTGAGGAGTCCTGTGGTATGTGGCAGCAAGAATAGTATCAAGTTCTTATATGCTATGGGTCACATTAGGGGACAACAAAGGTCATTCTGGGAAATGAAATCTAGCATAATACTATTTAGGATTTAAAAATGAAATTGCTGTGTCCATCAGCCAAAGCATGGATAAACAAAGTGTGGTCTATACATACAATGGAATATTATTCAGTCATAAAATGGAATGGAGTTCTGATACACGCAACAACATGGATGAACCCTGAAGACATCATGTTAAACGAAATAAGCCAGACACAAGAGGACAAATGTTGTATGGTCTCACATTTATGACATAATTAGAATAAGCAAATCTATAGTCGGAAACTAAAATACAGGTTACCAGGGGTTGGGTGGTGGTGGGAAATGAGGAGTTAATGATTAATTGGTATGGAGTTTCCATCTGAGGTGACAGAAAAATCTTGGTAACGGATGGTGGTGACGGTGGCACAACATTGTGAATGTAATTAACACCACTGAATTGTATATTTGAAAGTGAATAAAAGGAGTAATTTTAGGTTGTGTATATGTTACCAGAACAAAAGTTTTTTTAAAAAACAAACTTTATAACTGTGTAACATAAGGAGTGAATCCTAATGTAAACTATGGACTATCATTAATAGTACAATTATAATTTGTTTCATCAGTTGTAACAATGATGATACACTAATGAAAAATGTTAATAGGGAAAACTGTGTGAGGGGTGAAGGGTATATGGAGAACTCTGCACACACAAAAAATCATGTGTCACCTGATAGAATCCAAAGATAAGAATGCAGCATCATTTCTTTGATATTCCTGCTGATTGAATCTGTCTTAACCTAATCAAAAAAGCATACCTGACAAATACAGAATGGAAGATATTCTACAAAAATAAACAAACAAACAAAAAAACTGTCATGTAAATTTTCAACAATGTCAAAGTCATGGAAGTCAAGGAAAGACCAAGAAATGGTCTAAGGCGACATGATAACTCAATACAACCTGTGATTCTGAACATTTCCTATAAAGGACTCTATTGGGACAATTGTTGATACTTGAATAGGGCCTGAGGATTAGATGGTCATTCAAACAAATATTCTGATTCTCTGTACAGTGTCATGTTGAAAATGCCCTTGTTTTTAGGAAATACACAATAAAATATTTGGAGGGATGGAGCTTCCAGGTCAGCAATTTACTTTCAAATGGCCCGGGGGGAAAATCTTTGTAATATTCCTGAAACTTTTCTGTAAATTAAGGTTCTTTTAGATTAGTTTTTTTAAAGGTGAAAAAGAATGAGGATTTAAACCTTTTGATGAAAGAAAGACTTAGATCAAAAGGCACACAGAATTCCAGATAGAGTGAGTACAAATATATCACCATCCAGACACATCATGGTGAACTAGCAGAACAAGTAAAAGATCCTAAAGGACCAGAAAAGATAAGATATTATAAAATATTATAAGAGATAATAATTGAATAATAGACTCACAGCAGAACTCTCAGTAGTCTCAGTGGAAGTAAAAAGTCAGTGGTAAAATAATGGTAAAACATCATTTAAAAGAATTATTAGCTTAGAGTTTTACACAAAACTAAATCATCTAGTAATAATGAGGGGAAACTAAAGACTATTTCATGCAAAAAATAAAAAATAAAACCATTCAACTGAAGGCAGAAAAAGAGAGAAGCTTAAAACAGATTAAATGAAATTCATAAAAGGAGCTGATGAATTGATTCACAAATTTATCAACAATCACAATAAATGCCAGCTTTCTGATGTTTTCAAAAGACTTGCATAAACTTGAGGTCACCACTTGTAAGTGATAGACTAGGCAATGCCATACTAATGTCAGAATAAAACACTTTAAAAAACTATATGTCCACATATTGCCTCCTTTAAATGTTTTACTTAGGTCCCTGTTAGGATACTATGAAAATAATTTTTTAAATGAAATTGCTGTAAAGTGACGAGAAGAAGCATCATTGTAAAATTGTAAATTGGAAAAGAATTCACAAATAGGTATAGCCCAATAGCAGCATGGATGGAATAATTATTGAGCCTTTCAAGGTAAAGACTTAGATGGAGTTGGCACTTGCATGAATTATATCATTTGGGAACAATTATGAGTTACACATCATGTGTTTATAAGATTTTATTATAATACAGACCAATTTCCAGATTTTGAAGTTGGTCATGTAAAGTTGGCACATCCCTCTTGTCTCCCAGGAAATTATCCAGAAGCATGAAAGTAAATGAGAAACAAAATATAAAACGTGTGTGTGTGTGTGTGTGTGTGTGTGTGTGTGTGTGTGTGAAATTAGGAGACAGATAAATTAAATGCCAGGTAACAAAATAGTAGAAGGGCTATGAAAAGCAGTGGGGATCAATCAGGGATGAGCATGGAAGGATGTGGAAAGAAAAACGTCACAAATGTAATCACATAAAATTACACTTATCAAAGCGAGGGATGCATCATGAAGTGCAAAACTTAAATCCCTTGTGTGCAATAAAACTCTCATGGAGGAAGCAGTCTGTCTTAGTAGAAACAAGAAGGAGGAGAGATTTGACATTGTGGGGAAAAACCCACCATGGCTCAAGACAATTTAAAGTTAAAATAATGAAACAAAACAAAAAAGAACCTACAAATGAAGCTCTGAGACAAGAAAGATTCCAGCTGGGCAGGACCACGGATTTGATTCTCCCCAACATAACCATCTACAAACAGCTGGTCCAGGAATAGTTCATCTGTTTAAAAAATAAGTAAGCAAAAGTAACCATAGAGGATCTATACAACATACTTCAAGGGGGGTGGGGGTGGGGAGACAGAAAAAAAAGCAAGTGGCAGTCAACACTGACAAAATAAAAATATTTCCACAAAAGGGATGAAAATTGGGACCAAACACCACTTCATGAATTAAAAGCAACAAGAGCAACAACACAAAAGGCAATCACTCTCTTCACCCCAGGAAGAGGAAGGAGCTGGCTTCATCATTATTCATTTATTTTAGAATGAATTCTAAGACACAGGTGTATTCCGGTTCCAAGTGTGCCTGTCTTCCCAAAATGATGGCCTTGCATCAGCAGTGAGTGCATCTGCGTACTTAAAAACAGGAACGATTCAATCTTCGAGGTGGGAAGAATCCCATACTCTGTTTTTGAACCTGTTTTGGAGAGGCCTGATCAGCTGTATCGCATTGAGGAATACAATCATATATTAATCGAAAGAAACATCAATTTATGGGAAATTCATTGTCATCTGGACTTTAAGGAGGAAAGGCCAGAAGAGTAGGAGCCCTGGCGGGAGATGTACCCGTGGCTTCAGGAGGCCGGAGAACAGCGGCTGCGGGTACTGACAAAGAACATCCGATCTGCACCCGCCAATAAACCCAAAGGCCGACAAGCAAAGACGGCTCTTGTCAACTCTGTAGCCAAGCCACCTCGCGATGTTCGAAGAAGCTGGAGAAATTTGGAACAAGAGGAGCAGCTGTCCCTGAAAAAGTCAAGGTCAAGCCAGCGCCGAATCCCACAGGAAGCAGCCACGCTCCCTCCAGCGGTGGCGGCAGCAGCTTTCACCCAGCACCGAGGAGCTGGCCTAGGACGGCCCAAGCCCCGCAGGGCTCTCCAGGCGGCGCCGGGGGCCAGCAGTGCTGTTTCCTGCAAGCCTAGGAAAGCCACTGTGAGGCAAACTGCCCCGACGATGGCCAAGACAGTTAAAGCCTTCAGGAGCAGATTCTCCCGACGGTAACCTGAAGACTTGCCTTGGAGTTGGAATTTGGGGGTGGGGCGGACTACAAGGGCAGTGGGGATTAGGGAGCGGAACTTGGAAGGAGACCAGAATCTTTTGCTTTGTGGAACTTCTTGGTCTCCGAATTCTGCTGTTTCCAGGTGCTGCCCCTGTGAACTCCCTGCACTGCCGCTGCTTCGCTGCCTGGGGAACACTTCGGAATTCTGAAGTCTCACTGAGGATTTTAAGGTCAATGATACTTTTGTTAACTAGCCTCTTTGTAAACTATCATACATAGTTTTAATTAATAAATATTGTCCCCAGATTGTATTTATATTACTTCCCAGTATGTATATTTTCAGAGTCCCTTACTACTGTTAGGACAAAAGCCTGGTAAAAAGCCATTCCCCTGTTCCATTTCAGCTCTCCTGAGTGACCCTGGTCCAGAAGGAGGACTGGTGTCCCTAGAGCCTGTGTGATCCTGCTGCACATCAGGTGAGGATTTGAATACAGGACTGCCCATCAGGACAGGGAGTTTTGATGTGGAGGATGTATTAAGGTCAGACTCCTTATCTCTAAAACCCTTCTCAGTGTTGCTTTAAGTTACTATGCAGGTGCATCTTGCTCATCTCTCTCTTATTTGTCAAAATAGTGCTTATTAAGGGAGATTACTTGTAGAGGTCTAAAGTCTTTACACCATCCTTTTTACCAAGCTACTTTTTTTTTTTTTGAGGCTTAGTGGAGGACAGAACCTGTGGGAGATTGATTTGCACAGAACCCAGTGAGGCAGGAGAGAATAGGGCATCCAGGCTGTAGTCCCTGGTCTTTTATTCATCTTTGAAAATTAATGCAGAGATGCAAACTTCAGCTGCAAACCTCATGGGACAAAAATTTCCTCTAAAGCTCTAAAACCTCCCCAAACCATAAAAACTTGCACAATCACAGGCCCAAAGCAAATTCTTAGTTAATAACAGAAAGCATGGGGTCATAAAGGTTGTTAAACATCTGCCTAAAGACAAATTTTAGGTACCTGATGGCAGGTCACAGTTTCTGATAACTATCTCCTCCTACAACAAAGAAGACACTAGGTGTTCAAAGGTTGAGATAAGAAAATTACTATAAAACTTCCCTATATAACAAGCTAACCCACTGCCACTCTGTGCATGCTTCTCCCTTGAACACATCCATGATATCCCTTTAATATGCACTGTTTCTCTTTTTTTTAATAAACTTTACTACTTATTCCTACTGGCCCCTCTTCATTTGTATTTTGATCCCAAAATGTAAATACAATTTTCTATGTTACTTTTTTTGTGGCAACTACCAAGATGAATATTTTAATTAGATAAGTTATATGAAAAGGAAGGGAAATTCCATGTCCTAAGGAAAAACAAACAAACAATAATTTCTATAAAGAAAAAGCTCAAGCAGAGATGAAATAACTCAGGGGAAAAGAATGAGCAACAGGAGCTCATAAAACATAAGCTGGAGTGAAAGAAAAAAGGCAAAACCATAATGGAAATGAAAACAAAATTGGAAGAAGCACAAGGGAGAATGATATTGCTGATGTAACAGTTAGAGGCCAAGAGAGTAGAAAAGATAAGAGTAAGCAAAATTAGAGGTAAACAGAAAGGAGAAAAATAAAAGTAAATAAAAGGTTAAAAAAATTAGAGAAATGAAAGATAGGAAAAATGAGCAAAGGAAATTAAATGTAAGCATAATCGGAGTCTCCAAAAAATAAACTACCCAAAAAAGAAAGAGGGAGTTAAGATGTTATCAGACAAGTTTGAATTGAGGTTAAAAACAAAACAAAGGATGGCACTTTATAAAGATAAGGGGCATAATTCTTAATACAGATCTAATAGTTACGAATAGCTAGGTGCCAAAAAGTAGAGCATTGACATACAACATTATAGGAGACACAGGAGAAACAGACATAAGTGAATTGATGAATTTCAATCACCTCTCTCAGTCCATGATAAATCAATTAGACAAAAAGTAAGGCTGCAGAGGCACTAGATAATATAATTAATAAAATAGATCAAATTTATATATTTCAAATATATATATATATATAAAAATTGTGATTCCTGAAAAAAAGGCAATAGTCTTTTTACAAGTGCTCATGGACCATTCAAAAAAATGAAATATAATTCTACAGACAGTCTCTGATCACAATGCAAGAACATCTGACAATTGGGATTTTTTTTTATTGTGGTAACATATACATAAAATTTTCCATTTTAATAATTTTAAGCATACAATTCAGTGACATTAATTACATCTACAGTGTTGTGCTGCCAACACCATAATCCATTACCAAAACTCTGTATTACACAAAATAGAAACTATGTGCCCCTTTTCCCCTATTAAGTAATAAATCCCCATCTTCCCTGCCTTCAACCCCTGGTAACCTGTATTCTTTCTGTCTCTATGAATTTGTTTATCTGTTTCGTATAAATGGTATCATAGAATATGTCCTTTTGTATCAGGCTGATATCACTTAGTATACTGTCTTTTTAAAAAATTCAGTTTTATTGCGATATATTCACATACCATACAGTCATCCATGGTGTACAATCAACTGTTCACAGTACCATCATATAGCTGTGCATTCATCACCCCAATCTATTTTTGAATGCTCTCCTTACACCAGAAAGAATAAAAATAAGAATAAAAAATAAAAGTAAAAAAGAACACCTAAATCATCCCCCCATCCCACTCTATCTTTCATTTAGTTTTTGTCCCCATTTTTTTACTCATCTATCCATACACTGGATAAAGGGTGTGTGATCCACAAGACTTTCACAACCACGATGTCACCTCTTGTAAGCTACATTGTTATACAGTCATCTTCAAGAGTCAAGGCAACTAGGTTTCAGTTTGATAGCTTCAGGTTTTTACTTCTAGCTATTCCAATGCATTAAAACCTAGAAAGGGGTACCTATATAGTGGATAAGAATGCCCACCAGAATGACCTCTCAACTCATTTGAAATCTTTCAGCCACTGAAACTTTATTTTGTTTCATTTTGCTTCCCCCTTTTGGTGAAGATTTTCAATCCCACGATGCTGGGTCCAGATTCATCCCTGGGAATCATATCCTGCACTGCCAGGGAGATTTACACCCCTGGGAGTCACGTCCCACGTAGTGGAGAGGGCAGTGAGTTCACCTGCCCAGTTGAATTATGCCGCCTGTCTTTATAAAGGTCCTAAAGATTTCCCCCTATATTTTCTTCTAGAAGTTTTATGATTTTAGCTTTTATATTTAGGTCATTGTTCCATTTTTAGTTAATTTGTGCATATCATATGCAGCATGGGCCCAATTTCCTTCTTTTGCATGTGGAAATCTGGTTTTCCCAGCACCATTTGTTGAAGAGACCATTCTTTTCTCATTGAGTGGACTTGGGACTTTTGTTGAAAATCAATTGGCCAAAGATGCAAAGGTTTATCTTTGGTCTCTCAATCAGGAAAGTAAAAAACCCTTTCTTAACTCAAGTTAAAGATAAAATCAAAGTAGAGAATGCAAAATACTTAGCAAATAACTGTAATGGAAAATATGACATATTAGGATATGTAGGAACTAGTGAAAGCAATGCTTCACTAGTTACTTACTTCAGATAAGTATCAAGGAAAAATAAATTAGAAGAAAAAAACCCAAGGAAATCAGGAAAAAAGGAATTCATGATGACAAAATTATTAATGAAATAGAAAAAATTTTTAATGGCAGAACCAAAATATAAATCCAAAATCTTTTTCTAAATCAACATAGACAAACTGATACTTAATCTAACCACAAATACAGAGGAAATCCCATATAAAACCATGATTAAAATGGATTGTTTTCTAGTAAAGTTGTTTCGGTTTGCTAAGCTGCTGGAATGCAATATACAAGAAATGAATTGGCTTTTACAATTGGGATTTATTAGTTCACAAATTTACAGTTCTAAGGCCATGAAAATGTTGCAATTAAGGCATCAACAGGATGATGCCTTCTCTGAGGAAAGGCTGATGGCTCTGTCACATGGGAAGTCACGTGGCGACATCTGCTGATCTTTCTCTCCTGGCTTCTGGCTTCAAAATGTCTCTCTTGTCTAAGCCTGATAATGGTGCCTAAGAGTCACCCCCAGAGAGAACCTCTTTTGTTGCTCAGATGTGACCTCTCTCTCTAAGCCCATTTGGCAAGTAAACTCACTGCCCTCCCCACTATGTGGGGCATAACTCCCAGGGGTGTAACTCTCCCTGGCAACATGGGACATGACTCCTGGGGATGAACCTAAACCTGGCATAATGGGATTGAGAAGGGCTTTTTGGCCCAAAAGGGGGAAGAGAAGTGAACAAAATAAAGTTTCAGTGGCTGAGAGATTCCAAATGGAGTCGAGAGGACTTTCTGGAGGTTATTCGTATGTGTTATATAGATATCCCTTTGTAGTATTTAGTGTATTGGAATAGCTAGGAGGAAATACCTGAAACTGTTGAACTGCAAACCAGTAGCCTTGATTATTGAAGATGACTGTATAACTATGAAGCTTACATGGTGTGACCATGTGATTGTAAAAACCTTGTGGCTCACACTCAACGTGAGTGTATGGACAGATGAAAAGAAAAATGGGAACAAAAATTAAATGAATAATGGGGGGATGGGATGTTTTGGGTGTTCTTTTTTTATCCTTTTTTGAGTAATGAAAATGTTCAATACTTGATTCTGGTGATGAATGCACAACTATGATGGTACTGTGAATGACTGACCATTCATTGTGAATGACTGTATGGTATGTGAATATATCTCAATAAAACTGAAGTTTTTTTTTTTTTCTAAAAAGGCTCTCTCTCTCCAAAATATCTCTGGGTGTTTTCCCTCTAAGCATTTCTGAGGTCTCTCAGTTTCATCTTTTATCCTCTCATAGAGGACTCCAGCAAAGGATTAAGACCCACCTTGAATGGGCTGAGTCACATCTCAATTGGAATAGCCTAACCAAAAGGTCCCACCCACAACAGGTCTGCACCCACAGGAAGGGATTAAACAAACATAGTCTTTTCCAGGGTACATAACAGATTCAAACCAGCACAGAACTGTAATTTTTTTTAAATGCAATTTTATTAAGATATATTCACACACCATACAATCCATCCAAAGTGTACAATCAATGGTTCACATTATCATCATATAGTTGTGCATTCATCACCACAATCAATTTTAGAACATTTTCATTACTCCAAAAAAGAAATTAAAATAAAAAAGAACACCCCAAACAGCCCATAACCCCTATCCCGCCCCACCCTCCCCACATAATTGACTCCTAGTATTGGCGTGATACCCTTGTTACTGTTGATAAAATATTAAGATACTACTGTTAACCATAGGCCATAGTTTGTAATAGGTTCATTTTCCCCATATACTCCTCTATTATATTTTTTAACTTTTTTTTTAAATCAACTGTATGAAAAATTAAAAAATAAAAAATAATAATAGTTAAAAAAAACATATAGTAAAAGAACCTTTCAAAGAGATCATAACAAGGGAGTAAGAAAAAGGCAACTCACCTAAGATAACTACTTTACTCCCAACCTGTTCCTACTCTACTCCAAGAAAGTAACCTAATATAGGAACATTTCTGCGAACTTGTTCCTACTAGACCCATCAGAAATTAACAGACCATAGTCATTCCTGGGCATTCCCAGAACGTTAAAATTTTACCCACGATAGCTTATCTGTTTTCTTGGATTATTGTTCCCCTTCCTTTATTGCTCTCTATTGCTAGTTCCCCTACATTCTACATTATAAACCATTTGTTTTACATTTTTCAAAGTTCACATTAGTGGTAGCATATGATATTTCTCTTTTTGTGCCTGGCTTATTTCGCTCAGCATTGTCTTCAAGGTTCATCCATGTTGTCATATGTTTCACGAGATCGTTCCTTCTTACTGC
>PVKY010009494.1:0-13265 GCA_004027775.1 Bradypus variegatus
GTGTTACCTTGGACACTTTATGGCCTTAAGACTGTAACTGTGTAGCCAAATAAACCCCCTGTTATAAAAGCCAATCCATCTCTGGTGTTTTGCATCCTGGCAGCATTAGCAAACTAGAACAATGAGGAACAGAAAGAAAAATAATTAGAAAAAGTGAAAATAACCTAAGAGACCTGTGAGACAACATCAAGCCTGCCAATATACACACTACAGGAATTCTAAAAGGAGAAGAAAGAGAAAGGGACAGAAGGAGTATTCAAGGAAATATGACAGAACGCATCCCAAACTTAACAAAAGGATGGGAATGTACATCCAAGAAGCCCAATGAACACCAGACAGGATAAATTTGAAGGGTAATATGCCCAGGGAATTGTAGTCAAGTTGTTGAATGAAAAAGATAAGGATAGAGTTTTGAAAGCTGCAAGAGAAATGTGTTATGAGTTCCAATTATAGTAAGGGCTGATTTCTCATCAGAAACCATGGCAGCAAGAAGGCAGTGGGTTGACATTCTTAAAGGGCTGAGAGGAAACAACAGCAAGCTAATGATTTTAGATCTGGTGAGACTTCTTTCAATAATGAGGAAGAGGTTAAGACATTTCCAGGTAAATGGAAGGTGAGGAAGTTCATCACCACTAGATCTGCTTAACAAGAAATGCTGAAGGGAGTTCTTCAGGCTGAAAGGAAAGGCTATTAGACAGTGGTTCAAAATGGCATATAGAAATAAATACCTCTCGTAAAGGGTAATTATATGGGTAATTATAAATGTCAGTACTGTTGTATTATACTTTTTGGTACGCAACCCCCTTCTTACTTTTTACAGATGCTAAATTCCAAATGCATAAAAAGTAATGATAAATCTCTGGTCTTGGACGTACAATGTATGTTTAGTTTCCTAGGCTGTTCAAGCAAATACCATGCAAAGGGATGGCTTAAATAATGGGAATTCAGTGGTTCACAGTTTTGAGAGCAGGAAAAAGTCTAATTCAAGGCATCATCAAAGCATTGCTTTCTCCCCCAAAGACTGTGGCATTCTGGGATTGGCTGCTGGTGATCCTTGGTTCTTGGCTCTTCTGTCACATGGCAATGCACATAACAGCCTCTCCTGGCCTCTCAGTTCTCTCCTGAGTGCCACTGAATTTCAACTTATTACTTCCTGCAACTTTCTATTTCTGTCTGAATTGCATTTGCTTTATAAAAGACTCCAGTAATAGGATTAAGACCCATCCTGACTGAAGCAGGACACACCTTAACTAAAGTAATCTCATCAAAAGGTCCTACTTACAATAGGTTCACACCCACAGGGATGGATTAAGTATAATAGCATGCTTTTTTCAGCTCCAAACCACTGCAATGTACAAAGGTATAATTTGTAAAAAGGACAAAGAATAGGTGGGATTGGAAGAGAATAGGAACAGTGTGTATGTATGCTATGAAAGTTAAGTTGGTTTCAAAAAATAATTGTTATAATACAAGGTACCTATTTGGAATGATAGAAATATTCTGGTAATGGATAGGGATGATGGTAGCACAACCTTATGAATGCAATTAACAGCCTTAAAATACATATCTGAATATGATTAAAAGGGAAAATGTTAGATTGTATATACGGAAACAGAATAAAAATTTAAAAAAATTCATACTACACAACACCTTGAATCATAAGTTAAATCATGGCCTTTAACAGTACAATAATAAAAATGTGCAATCATCAATTGTAACAAATGTTCCACACCAATGCAAGATGTTGGTAGTAGCATGGTGTATCAGAATCCTGTATTTTATACATGATTATTCTGTAAACCTATAACTTCTCTAATAAAGAAAAAAGTGACTGCTATATATTTAGGATGTGAAATTTTAACCCCATGGTAACCACAAATAAAATACATGAAAAGTATATCCAGAAAGAAAAGGAAAGAGACTCAATATGGTACAATATAGAATATTGAATAAATACAAAAAGTAAGCATTAATGGAAGAATTGAGGGTCAAAAAAATATAGACTTACAAAGATAAAATAGCAAAATGGCAGAATACAGTCCTGCATTATCAACATTTACTTTAAATGTAGCTGAATCAAACCCTCCAAACAAAAGGCAGAGATTGGCAGAATGTATAAAAATACATGATTCATATATATGCCATTTATAAGAGACTCATCTTAAATTCAAAGACACAGGTAGTGAAAGGATGGAAGAAAAAAATATACCATGAAAATAATTACCAAAAGAGTTCTGAGGTAGCTATACTGATATCAGATAAAATAAACATTAAGTCAAAAACAGTTATGAGGGTTGTGCTGATTTAAATCTATTATGTACCCCAGGAAAGACTATGTTCTTTTACTCCAATCTTGTGGGGGCAGACTTATTGTGGGTGGGATCTTTTGATTAGATTGTTTCCATGGAGATGTGACTCCACCCATTCAAGGTGGGTCTTAAATGTCTTTACTGGCATCCTCTATGAGAGAATAAAAGGTAGAGACAGTTTGAAGAAAGCTCAGAGACCTTAGAGAGAAAACTCTTAGAGACATTTCTGAGACAGCTGTTGAAACCAGAACAAGTCTCAATAACTTTAAAACTCTTGAAAT
This sequence comes from Bradypus variegatus, assembly GCA_004027775.1. Taxonomy (NCBI): domain Eukaryota; kingdom Metazoa; phylum Chordata; class Mammalia; order Pilosa; family Bradypodidae; genus Bradypus; species Bradypus variegatus. The sequence continues at coordinate 2,591 of PVKY010009494.1, forward strand.
CATAGTGTATCTTCTCCAAGCACAATGGTATGAAGCTAGAATGTAATAACAGAGGAAGAAATGGAAAATTCAGTAATACATGGAAATTAAACAATGTACTCTTAAACAACCAATGGGTCAGAAGAGAATCACAAGGGAAATTAGGAAATATCTTGAGGCAAATGACAATAATAATACAATATACCAAAATTTATACCAAAACATATAGTAAGGCAATGCTCAGGGGGCAATTTATAACTCTAAGTGTTTCCATTAAAAAAGAAGAAAGACCTCAAATCAGATACCAAACCTCAAAACTGGAGGATCTAAGAAAAGAGCAAAGTAAACCTCAAAAAAAGCATAAGGAAGAAAGTAACAAAATTAAAGTGGATAAAGGAAATTAGAGGATAAAAAAAACAAAATAATGGAGAGAATCAACAAAACCAAAAGGTTGATTTTTCTAAAAGATCAATAATATTGACAAAACTTTAGCTAGACAAAGAAAAAAACGGAGAGGATACAAATAACTAAATCAGAAACTACTATTGGCCCCACAGAAAGAGAAAGGACTATAAGAGGATACTATAACAAGTGTATGCCAATAAATTTGATAACCTAGATGAAATGGACAAAATCCTAGAAACAAACAACCTACCTACATAATTCAAGAAGAAATAGAAGATCTCAAGAAACCAATAACAAGTAAAGAGATTGAATCAGTAATGAAAAATTCCCACCAAAGAAAAGCCCAGGACCAATGGCTTCACAGGTGATTTTCACCAAACGTTCCAAGAAGAATGAATATCAATCCTGCCCAAACTCTTCCAAAAAATGAAAAGGAAGGAACACTCCATAACTTATTCTATAAGGCAATATCACTCTTACATCAAAGTCTGATAAATATGCCACAAGAAAAGAAAATTACAGACCAATATCTCTTACAGACATAGATGAAAAATCCTCAGTGAAATACTAGCAAACCAAATCCAACATCACATCAAAAGAATGATATACCATTATCAAGTGGGATTTTTATCCCAGGTATGCAAGGGTGCTTCAACATAATAAAATCAATTAATGTAATAGACCACATTAACAGAGTGAAGGAGGAAAATCACATGATCATCTCAACTGACACAGGCAAGGCATTTGACAAAATCCAGAACCCCTTCTTGATGAACATATTTAGGAAAATAGAAAGAGAGGGAACTTCCCTTAAATATGACAAAGGGCATATACGAAAAACCCACAGCTAACATCATGGTCAATAGTGAAAGACTGAAAACTTTTCCTCTAAGATCAGGAACAAGAGAAGGATTGCCCACTGTTGCCACTGTTATTGAACACTGTACTGGAAGTTCTAGCTGGAGGAATTAGACAAGTGAAAGATATAAAATGCATCCAAATTTGAAAGGAAGAAGTAAAATGTTCCCTCTTTGCAGCTCACATGACCCTATATACAGAAAATCCTGAAAAATCCACAAATAAGCCATTAAAACTAATAAATTAATTCAGCAAAGTGGTGGAGTTCAAGATCAATACCCTAAAGCAGTAATTTTCTATACATGGGTAATGGACAATCTAAAGAGGAAATCAAGAAAAAGTTCCATTTACAGTAGTAACTAAAAGAATCAGATATCTAGAATTAAATCTAACTAATGATGTAAAAGACTTTAACAGAAAAATTGTAAACCATTGCTAAAAGAATTCAAAGAAGACCTAAATGTATGGAAGGACATATCATGCTAATGGATTAGAAGGCTAAATACTGTTAAGATATCAATTCTACCCAAAGCAATTTATAATTTCAACAGAATCACAATCAAAATTCCCACCAAGTTCTTTGCAGAAACTGAAAAGTCAATACTGAAATTTATGTGGAAGTGTAAGATGGTTGGGGGGCGGTGTCCCACATATTGAAATATAATTTGAAAAGGAATAACAAAGTTGACTCACACTTCCTGAATATAAAACTTATTACAAAGCCACAGTAATCAAAACAGCATGGTAATGGCACAAGGACAGACATACAGACTAATGGAATAAAATTGAGAGTTCAGAAATAAACCCTCACATTTATGGTGAACTGATTTTTGACAAAGTTGCCATTTCCACTCAATGGGTAAAGAATAGTCTCTTCAACAAATGCTGCTGAGAAAACTGGATGTCCATATGTAAAAGAATCAAGGTAGTCCCCTGTCTCACACCATATACAAATACCAACTAAAAATGAATCAAAGAACCAGAGGTCTAAAACTCCTATAAGGAAGCACCTTCAGGACCTTGTGTTAGGCAATGGTTTCTTAGACTTCACACCCAAAGCACAAGCAACACAAGAAAAAATAGATAAATGGGGACCTCATCAGAATTAAAAATTTTTGTACATCAAAGGACTTCATCATGAAAGTAAAAAGACAATCTACAGAATAGGAGAAAATATTTGGAAACCACATATCTGATAAGGGTTTAATATCCAGAATATATATATAGAAAATCTGACTACTCAACAGCAGGAAGAAAACAACCCAATTTAAAAATGGGCAGTGCTTGCTTCAGTGGCAATAACTACTAAAATTGGAATGATACAGAGAAGATTAGCATGGCTGCTGCGCAAGGATGACAGGCAAATTCATGAAGTGTACCATATTTTTGAATGCAATTAACAGCATTGAAATATATGTCTGAATATGATTAAAAGGGTTTTACATATGTTGACAGAATAAAAATTAAAAGAAAATCCGTGGAACTACACTATTCAGTGAACCCTGTTAAACCATAGCCTTTAATTAATAGTACAACAATAAAAATATGCTATTATCAATTGTAAGAAATGTTCCACACCAATGCAAGGTGTCAGTGGTGGGGTGGTGCATGAGAATCCTGTATTTTAAGCATGACTTTTTTGTAAACCCACAACTTTTCTAATAAAGAAAAAAGAAACAAAGAAGGGAGAAAAACGGGCAAAAGACTTCAGCTGACATTTCCCCAAAGAAGATATACAAATGGCCAAAAAGCAGATGAAAAGATGACTAATGTCATTAGCGATTAGGGAAATGAAAATGGAAACCACAGTGAGATCCATTTCACACTCACTAGAATGGCTACTATTTTAAAAAATGGAAAATTACAAGCATTGGAAAGGATGTGGGGAAAAAGGAACACTCATTCATTGTTGGCAGGAATGTAAAATGGTGTATAGCCTCTGTGGAAGACAGTCTGGCGGTTCCTCAGAACGTTAAATGCAGAATTAGCATATGAGCTGGCAATCCCACTTCTAGGTACAAAGTGAACCATGGACTATTTAATAGTACAATTATAAAATAGTCTTTCATTAATTGTACCTAGTGTACCACACTAAGGCAAGGTGTTAATACACGGCAGATTTTAGTTTTCTGAGCTGTTCAAGCAAATATCATGAAATGGGTTGGATTAAACAATGGAAATTTATTTGCTCATGGTTCTGAGGCTAAAACAAAACCCAAATCAAGGTGTCGTCAAGGCGATGCTTTCTTCCCGAAGACGGGTGTCCTGGGGCTGGCTGCTGGCGAGCCTTGGCACTTAGCTTGTCACATGGCAAGGAACATGGCCGTGTCTCCCAGTCTCTCCCTTCTCTTCTGGGTCTGTTGATGTTCAGCTTCTTACTTTTCATGGCTTTCTCTCTCTGTCTGAATTTCATTCTGCTTATAAAGGATGCCACTAATAGGATTAAGACTCATCCTGATGGAGTTGAAACACACCTTAATTGAAGTAGCCTCATCAGAAGGTTCTATTTCAAATGGGTTCACACTCACAGAAATGGATTAGGTTTAAGAACGTGTTTTCTCTGGGGTAAATACCACTTCAAACCACCACAGATGGTATCTCAGAACTCTGTTTTTTGCATAAGTTTTCTGTAAGCCTATAGCCATTCTAATTAAAAAGAAAAAAAAGGGAAATTCAATTCTAGCCAGGGAAATTAGGAAGAAAAGAAACCAACAGGAATCCAGATTGGAAAGGAAGAAGTACAACTATCTGTATTTGTAAATGTCATGATCTTAGTTATAGAAAGCCCTGAGGGACCCACTAAAAAAGCTATTAGAACATAATGAAGAAGTTCAATAATGTTGTAGGATATAAATTCAATATATAAAAGTCAACTGCGTTTCTGTATACTTGCAACGAACAAATCAAAAATGAAATTAAGGAAACAATTCCATTACAATAGCATCAGAAGGAATAAAATAATTAAGAAAAAATTTAAGAATAAGAGTGTAAAATGAAACTAGAAAAATGATATTAAAGATCTAAATAAATGGAAAGGCATGACCTGTTCATGGATCAGAAGATTTCATATTATAAAGATGGCAATAGTCTCCAAATTGATCTACAGACTCAACAAAAATTCTATCAAATTCCCAGATGGCTTCTCTGTAAAAACTTACAAGCCGATCCTATAATTCATATGGTAATTCAAGGGATTTGTGGTAATGGTTGTACAACTCTGGATATACTAAAAACCAGAAATGGTCCCCTTTAAATGGGTTCATTACACGGTATGTAGATTATATCTCAATAAAACCATAAAAAAATTAAATACAATTGAAAATTCCCTTCCTCATTACACTAGCCACACTTTAAGTATTCAATAATCACATGTGGCTCATGGCCACTGTATTGAATGTGCAGGCTAGAATATTTTAATCACGGCTGAAAGTTTCACTGGACAGTGCTGTGCTGCCCTAGACAGCCAAGCCTCCTGTTCTGTGCTTCCAGATTTTCCCCCATGTCCCCTGGCCTAAAAGATGCCTTTTAGTCTTTGCATCTCAAATCTGCAAGCTCTGCAACATCAGCCACTCAGTGTGTCTCATGCTCCTCTGTATTCCTAGCATCCAGAACAGGGACCAGAACTTGGTAAGAACCAGTAAGTGTTCAACTGGATGGATAAATGGACCTTCTCAATGAAGCCTTTCCCAAAGCCCCCAAACATCAAATAACTACAGCACTTGGCCCCCACCTGTTCCATCATGCAGTCCATACCTGTTCTAGCACCTGGCCTACACCTGTATCCCATGGCCCCTGTAACAATGTACCATGACTGTGCCTTATTCTACAGATCCAAACCTGGAGGCTTAAAGAAGTTAAAAACTTGCTTCTGGTCACACAATCAGTAAATGTCAGTGCCTGGCAAGGTCTCACTCATAGCCACTATGTTAAACTTCTCTATTCAATGAATGAATACAGGTGAATGCCTAATGTCCACTGTGTCCGTTTTACAGCTGGGAAACTGAGGGATGAGCAAGTGTCAGTCCCCTGCCCCACTTTGTAAGGGATGCCAGGCTGTTTCTCACAGAGCATTATTTATCAGAGACCCGCCCTGCACCTTCCCCTCCTCTGCCCTCTGGCCCTAGCCTGGGCCAAACAGGGGCTGCCTGCCACTCTCCAAGCCCTCCTTTTATTGCTGGCTCTCTAATTTCAAATACCTCCCTTGCCTCGACACTGCCCCTATTATCCATGGGCACTTGCTCTGCTATGGGCTGTTTGGGGACATTTTCACCGCTGCGTTTTGCATCTGCTGTCACCTCCCTTCACACTACCCTCGAGACCAGCCTCCCCCCTGGGATTTGCTGACTGAGGGTGCTGGAGCTGGAATCTGTCCTCTGGCTACTATGACTGGATTTAAGCCATGCTTACCTTTACCATGTCTGTAGTACTGTTGCCTATTCTATACTATCTCAGCAAAAAATTGCCAGTTAATAGTCAATAAATTGTTTTCTGAACCAACTGAGCCTGAAAAATTGACTCATAGGCTAGGCTCCTCACAGGGCCTGCCAGGCCCTCCGTGGTCTGTTCCTGGCTGAAACCATCAGTCTCAGGTTCTGCCAACTCCACCTCCAGCCCTTTCCTCTTCATAGGCCTCCTCTCCCCGTGTGAGGCGGGCAAACAGAACTGGCACTCAGATCTTCAGGCTCAGTTCCAGCACCTCCTCTTCTGAGGCCCAAGTCTCCAGCCCCTCCTTGGGCTTTGGCAGCATCCTGCACATCACGACAGCACCAAGGAACTAGTACCCATTGGGCTTTACCTGCCTGAGCCATCTCTGTCTCGCAACCCCCAAACATACCTGAGCCAATCCAACACTGTGCTTCGAAGCAAATGCAGCCTGTCCATCTTCCAAACCCTCTGCCACTCCAAAGCCCCTCCTATAGGGAAACCCAGGAACCATCAGGCTTGCTCCTACTTCTCTTGTTATACTGATGACTGTACTTTGCAATTATTCATTTACAAATAATGTATTCTGCACTAAAATGTGACACTCCCCCCACATAGCCATGGTGGTGCGTGCATTTGTGTGTGTGTGTGTGCACGTACATGATATGGGCTCAACAAATGTGCCAATGAATCAATGATTGCATGAATGGGTGTTTTTAAGCCCATCAAGCTCTGACTAAGGTGTAATTTGAACTTAACTCTTCAGGTACTAGGGAGCAACTGAAGACAAATGAGAAGAGGAGTAACACGAATAAGCATTAGGAGACGACTATGGGTTGTGTGCAGGAGGAGGCATGCTGTGCTACAGTGGAGAGAAGATTAGTACTGAGAAGCAAGCAGGCTGCCGTTTGAATCTTGGCTGTAGCCCTACCGGCTGGGTGACTAGGATGTGGGAGGTTGGGCGTGTGGGCTGCGACACAAGGCTGTCTGGGTTCAGCCCCCAACTTTGCCACTTGCAGGCTGACTGATCTGGGCAAGTCAATGAACATCCTGTTCCTCACCTGTAAATGGTGAGACTAATCACACCTTCTTCAGAGAGTTCTTGTGGGGGTCACATGAGCAAAGTGTAAAGCACTGAGAAGGCACTTAGCACCTGGTGCACCGAAAATCCATATTAACTGTTACTATATTATTATTTGACCTTCCTGTGTCTTGATTTCTTAATCTGCAGTAACATATCATAGGCCAATTTTTTAAATAGAAATGAAATAAAATTAGTAAAAAGGAGTTTCATCAAACAATACTTGCTATGTGTGATGTATCTAATACATTCTGTTTTATACTATCTCATTAAAGAAAAAAAATACTGTCAGTGACCTAGTAAATTGATTCCATGATCCATTAATGGGCACGACCTTGAGGTTAAAATATTCTGTCTATAGAATATAGTCTAGACTCTAACACGGTCTCTAGGCAACGGAAGATGCTCAATAATTCACAGTGTTGATGTGGCTGAGGGATGATGCTGGTGAGCTGGGAGCTTTAAACTAAAGCCAGTTTGGAAGCTGTTGCAATGCTGCAGGCAGGTGAGAGCGTGAAAGAAATATGGACGGGAGAGAGGGGACGCGCTTGGGACAGGAAGAACAGACGGGCTTGGTGACGGTGGGTGGAAGAGTGGGGGAAGCAGGAACCCTGGGGTTTCAAGTTCTGAGGACTTGGACCTAGTCGTGGCGTTGACTGGGTTGAACTGCATGGAAATGGCACGTGGTCTATAGCAAGACTTCAAAGCAGAATTTAAGTCTGTAAAACCGCCTGTGGCGATCAGCAGCGACAGCGGGGAGCTCTGGATTAGGAAGGGCCAATCTGGCTCTTCTCCCATTTCACTGTCTGACCTTGGACAAGTTCCTTCTCGTCTATGAGGGGGTTGGACTAAATGTCCTCATTACAGTGTTCATGGGGAAGGTGAGACGGTTCCACCGACAGCTCGGCCACGGTCTGGAGCGGTAGGAAGCGCTCTGTGGATCAGGCAGGATTGGCGCTCTACCGCAAAAGACAGGCGCGAATCTAAGACACCGAGGGGGGACCCGCAGACTCTTTCAGGGGCTTCTTTGCGCACGGTTTTCTGCCGAGCAACAGGCAGCCGCGTTCTTTCGCCATCAGCCTTCCAAGAAACAGCAGCGAAAGAGAAACTTTCCAACCTCGAGTCGGCGTGGCGCTTTAAAGCTCGGGATGCTGGCCCCTCGGTGATCCCGCGTGCGCCCCGCTGCGCCCGGGGTTGCGCCGGCGGTCGCCCGGTGGCAGCGGCTGCTGGAGCCGCAGCTGTGCCGCCTGCCCAAGGGTTAACCCGTTCCCCTACAGCTGCTGCGCGTGCCTTGCAGAATTTCACCAGAAGAGGGTACAGTTTGAAAGCTCTCGAGGTCAGGCTGGAATTCCCATTGTGTTTAGAAACGGCTCGCGCAGAGCAAGCCCAGGTTAGCTCTCTGCACACCTCCGCGGAAGGCGAGGGTCAGGAGGTTCCCAGACACTTCCTGCGGTAGGGGTAGGGGTGGGGGTGGGGGCGCACGTGAGGATCCTTGCGGCTCCACGACTGGCCCGCCACTTCCTGCCCGCCTCTGGGCGGACGACGGTGCCCGCAGCCCGTGAGCGGACCCAACTCTAGCCGGAGGTAGAGCCGAAGCGGCCGATCGCGCGTCTCCGGAGCTGGGGTGAGTGCCCCTCGGCGAGCCTGGTGTCCCGGAGAACTCCGGCTGCGCTGCCGGCCTCCCGCCCCCCGCCGGCGCGCTCCAGCCCTCCGATGCCCTCCCGGAACCCCGCCGCTTGTTGCCTGCCGCCCCCGCGGCGCTCCCCAGCCGGCTGCTGCCCTCTGTGACTCCCCCGTTCCCCGCAGGCGGGCGCCGTTAAGACTACCCGGGGACCGCGCGCTTGTGGGATCCGCCGGACACCCCCGGCGGCGGCAGTGGGCGCCCAGCGGGAGGCTGCGAGGGCAAAAGCCGGGAGGATGGACGAGTCCGGCGAGCGCAGCCTCCCGGAGCTGGGCAGCCAGGGCTCCGGAGCCGGGGAGGACATCGAGATCGTCGTCAATGTGGGGGGCGTGCGGCAGGTGCTGTACGGAGCCCTCCTCAGCCAGTACCCCGAGACCCGGCTGGCGGAGTTAATCAACTGCCTGGCCGGGGGCTACGACACCATCTTCTCCCTGTGCGACGACTACGACCCCGGAAAGCGCGAGTTCTACTTTGACAGGGATCCCGACGCCTTCAAGTGTGTCATCGAGGTGTACTATTTTGGGGAGGTCCACATGAAGAAGGGCATCTGCCCCATCTGCTTCAAGAACGAGATGGACTTCTGGAAGGTGGACCTCAAGTTCCTGGACGACTGTTGCAAGAGCCACCTGAGCGAGAAGCGCGAGGAGCTGGAGGAGATCGCGCGCCGCGTGCAGCTCATCCTGGACGACCTGGGCGTGGACGCGGCCGAGAGCCGCTGGCGGCGCTGCCAGAAGTGCGTGTGGAAGTTCCTGGAGAAGCCGGAGTCGTCCTGCCCGGCGCGCGCGGTGGCCGTGCTGTCCTTCCTGCTCATCCTCATCTCCTCGGTGGTCATGTGCATGGGCACCATTCCCGAGCTGCAGGTGCTGGACGCGGAGGGCAACCGCGTGGAGCACCCGACGCTGGAGAACGTGGAGACGGCGTGCATCGGCTGGTTCACGCTCGAGTACCTGCTGCGCCTCTTTTCCTCGCCCAACAAGCTGCACTTCGCCCTGTCCTTCATGAACATCGTGGACGTGCTGGCCATCCTTCCCTTCTATGTGAGCCTCACCCTCACGCACCTGGGCGCACGCATGATGGAGCTGACCAACGTGCAGCAGGCCGTGCAGGCCCTGCGGATCATGCGCATCGCCCGCATCTTCAAGCTGGCGCGCCACTCTTCGGGCCTGCAGACGCTCACCTACGCACTCAAGCGCAGCTTCAAGGAACTGGGGCTGCTGCTCATGTACTTGGCCGTGGGCATCTTCGTCTTCTCTGCCCTGGGCTACACCATGGAGCAGAGCCACCCGGAGACCTTGTTTAAGAGCATCCCCCAGTCCTTCTGGTGGGCCATCATCACCATGACTACCGTGGGCTATGGTGACATCTACCCCAAGACTACACTGGGCAAGCTCAACGCGGCCATCAGCTTCCTGTGTGGGGTCATTGCCATCGCCCTGCCCATCCACCCCATCATCAACAACTTTGTCAGGTACTACAACAAGCAGCGGGTCCTGGAGACAGCAGCCAAGCATGAGCTGGAGCTGATGGAGCTCAACTCCAGCAGTGGAGGGGAGGGTAAGGCTGGGGGCTCCCGGAGCGACCTGGACAACCTCCCGCCGGAGCCTGATGGCAAGGAGGGGCCTAGGTGGAATAGCCGGCTGAAGATCTCCCACAGTGACACCTTCATCCCCCTCCTGACCGAGGAGAAGCACCATAGGACCCGGCTCCAGAGCTGCAAGTGATGAGAGCCATCCCAGCAGAGACAGACTGGACCAGTGGGTGAATGGACAGGTGTGTCAGCGACTGTCTCAGAGTAGATGTCCTTTGTTCCCCCTTCCCTGTCCTGAACAGAACTCTGAATGTCCTCTTGGGCACCTCTGACAAGGCTGGGTAAGACCCCTTGGTGTTGCTGGCTGCCCAGGAGCCAGAGGAGTGGGACAGGTGTCCAGGTGCCACGGGGCTATGTGGGGTGAGTGGAGGCTGTGGCCTGGCTGGTGGCGGGAGCCTGTGCCTGGTTCTGTATCTCCTTCAATAAAGCCTCCTGCTCTTTGCACCCAACCCGGCTTGCAGGTTCTGTGACAGGCTGGCTATTGCCCCCTAGACCTGGCTCAGTCATGCACCGGTGTCAGGCCAGGAGGCAGTCTGTGCAGCCCTGGGGGGCTATTTTTAGTTGGGAGCTAATTAAAGAAGAGCTCATTTGCAGGATTCAGAGCCAAGGCGCTTCACCACATTCCAGGAAGCTCTGTGCCGGTGAGTCTTTCCTTCTCATT
>PVKY010009495.1:0-13264 GCA_004027775.1 Bradypus variegatus
ACTCCAACTTTGCCTCCATGGTCACACTGCCTCCTCCTCTACTGTCTGTCTGAACTCTCCCTCTGCCTTCCCCCTCACAAAAACACTTGGAATTGCATTTAGGGCCAATCCAGATAGTCTCCATCTCAACACTCCTAACACTCCTAATTTAATCACATCTGCAAAGTCCTTTTTTTTTTTTTTGCCATGTAACTAACGGTCAGTGGTTCCAGGGATTAGGACATGGATTATCTTCTGAGGGCCACTAATCAGCCTACTGCACCTGATATTACTGGCCAGGATGGAGTCTGCTTAACAGGTTAACAAGGGTAAAGGAAGGAGAAGTCTCCACAGAGGGAGTTCGGGGCATAGTTACTAGCAGATGATGTGGGTGGCAAAACCCACAGAAGCCTACCACCGAAGTCGGCAGAGACAAGGCCAGAGAACACTTCCAAGATGCTAACCTTGAACTGCTCTTTTCTATTTCTCTTCTTCAGAAGTACACCAGGTTTAGGGATGGGTCATGTAAAGGCTAGGGAATTAAGGAACATCATTATTAGAATGATGGAGGAAAAGCCAGAGAAGTGGCAACTCAGAGGAGACGCCAGCTGGGGGAGGGCAGAAACTGCCATCTCCACAGGAAAGTGAATTCCCCTCACAAGGCCCTCGCGAAGGCTCAAAAAGAGGAGTACACAAACGGAAGGAGGGTGAAAATGAGAGCAAGGCATACCTCAAATTCAGTTTGGATGTACTGATCTAGAACGATCTTCTGTCTTATTCCCCAGGAGCATTCCAGTTCTCCCTGGCATCCTGCAGTCCTTTATTTGTTGTTTATTTAAAGTTATGTACCCCAGATCCCAAGTGATCCCCTCCACCTCCATGGCTACTGTCACTCCCCACCTCACCCAAGCCATCATCAGTCCTCTCTAGGTAACTGCAGTGTACTTCTAGCGGGACTCTCTGCTTCCAACCTTGTCCCTCTAGAGACCATTCTCCACACAGCAGCCAGCATGATCTTCTAAAATCATGAGTCACATCATGTTGCTCTCCTCTTATGGCCCGTAAATGACTTGAGAATGGAACCCAGCTCCTTACTGTGATCTCCTATCCACTCAAATCACCCTGCTCCCACACACCAAAGGAAGTTCCCACCACACTTGTACATCCACTTGTATATAAGTGGGTCTACTCCTTGACTCACTATTCCATTCTAGTGATCTCTTTGTCTTTCCTTTCACCATTTCCACTTGATCATTTTATAAGTCTTGTAATCAGACAGTTGATTACAAGAATCACGGAAGTGAAAGACGGTCTTGCTTAGAGAGCAAGGAGGGAGAAGAGTGATGAGTTAAGGCAGGGAATTGGCAGGGACCATGTCAGGCAGGGCCTATAGGCCTTGTTAAGGGTTTTCATATTTATCCTTAAAGCAATGAGAAACTTCTGGCCTTCCCGTTCCCCACACACCAAACGTACTTTCTGCCTTGCACGTGCAAGTTCCTCTGCCTCGACCATTCTTTTCCTCAGGTTTCTCATGGTCCCTTCTCAGGGTTCAGGTGTCAGCTCAACTGTAACCTCAGATGGCTTCCCTGACCCCTCTGACTAAAGAAGCCCAAACCACAGCCTGATCATCGCCCGCCCCCATCACCTTGCTTTGTTTTCTTTGAAGTATTTATCACTGCCACATTCATAGTTATTTGCTTCACGTTTGTCTCCCCTCACTAGAACGTAACCTCCCTCTATGAGGACTGGGCCACAACTGCTTTCTTGACTCTAATATCCCCAGTGCCTGCCACAGATTCTGGCACATCCTAGGGACTTGACACATATTTGTTGAGTAAATGAATGAAGGAAAGCAACATCTCTTTATTGTTAGTGCCACTAATGCTGAAATCCTGCCTTCCCCTTCATTTTAAAATTTCTTATAGCTATGCCTCACCATATTCGCTCTTCACGATCTCTATAATAAAGGAACATTTGCCTGAAGTATCAATCCTGTCTACGAGGAGAGAGTCCTGTGGCTGCCAGCAAGTGTTGTGAGTGCCCTGATCCATCAGAGAGTTCTTAAGTGATTGCTGGCTGGAATTCCTTATCGGGTCCTAGGAGAAGATAAAATGAGACATCTAAGGACAAATATCTCTAAGCTTTTGAAAACTGACTTCTCTCCCTCCGAATTCTTCCATTTATCCATCTACCCATCATCTAGGAAATAGTTATTAAGTGTCTAACGTGTGCCAGGATCTAGGCCCTGGAGATACAAAGGTGAGGAAAAAAAAAACCCATTCCCTGCCTTCATGGGCCTCATCTCATGGTGGGGGGAAGAACATTAAGCAGATCCTCACACAATTAAATGTATTATAATAAACTCAGATATGTGCTTTGATGGGAAAGGAAAAGATGCTATGAGAGCAACCAACAATCAGAAAATGAAATTTTTCAAAAATTAAATTTACAATAGCAACAGAGATACTTAGGAATCAATTTAAGAAAAGACACACAAAACTGCTATGCTATGAACTACAAGCACTGCTGAGAGAAATTAAAGACCTAAGTAAATGGAGAGACAGATGTTCATAGATCAGAAGACTCAATGCTGAGATGGTCTCAAATTTATCTATGGATTCAAGGCAATTCCAAACAAAATGCCAGGAGGATTTTTTGTAGAAATTGATTCTGATGTTTACATGGAAACGCAAATAATCTATAATGGCCAAACCAATCTTAGAAAAGAACAACGATAAAGAATTTCAACTACCTCATTACAAGACTTATTATAAAATGATCAAGACTGTGTGGCAATGGTGGAAGGAAAGACAGATCACTAGAATGCAGCAGTGAGTCAGGGAACAGAACCAATTACATACAATCAGTTGATTTTTGGTGAAGGTGCCAAAGCAGTTCAACAGAGAAAAAAACAAATGGTGCTCAAACACCTGGATAACCACACAGTAAATTAAGTGACTATCAACCCTTATGTGACATCATGCACAAAAAATTAGCTTGAAATAGTTCACAGGCTTAAATGTAAAAGCAAACCTATACTACTCTTAGAAGAAAAATAGGAGAATAATTGTGCAGTCTTATGGTATTAAAGATTTCTTAGGACACAAAAGCACAAACCATAAAAGACAAAATTGATAAGGTAAACTTTACCAAAATTTAAAACTTTCATTCTTCAAAAGACAATTAAGAAAATGAAAAGACAAGTCATAGAATGGGAGAAAATGTTTATAGTGCATAAACCAAACACATGATTAGTATCCAGAATATAATCAAGAACTCAGTAATATGAAAATAGTCCAATTTTTTTAAATGGGCAAAAGTTTGAACAAACATTTCACAAAAAGAAAATATACAAATAGCCAGTAAGTACATGAAAAGATGTTCAACATCAAGAGTCATCAGGGAAATGCAAATTAAAGCCACAATGAGGTACCACCACGCACTCATTAAAATGGCTCAAACTTAACACTAGCAAATACCAAGTGCTGCCGAGAATGTGGAGCAAATGGAAATCTCATCTATTGCTGGTGGGAATGCAAAATGGTAAAACCACTTTTGGAAACTGGCAGTTCCTTAATATTAACCAAAATTACCATACAACTAAGTCAATATACTCCTAGGTAGTTTCCCAAGAGAACTGAAAGCATAAATTCACACAAAGACCAAAACAAAAATTTTCATCTTGTTTGTCAAAAACTGAAGAAAAAATAAAACCAAACCAAATCAAATGTCCATCAACAGGTGAATGGATAAAGAAAATATGAACTATAAATGGAATACTATTCAGCAATAGAAAAGATGCTATGGGAACATATAACTGAGTCTAGGAAGCCAGGGAGGGCTCTCTTAAGGAAGGAAGTGGATATCTGAAAGAAGACTAGGAATTAACTGGGAGGCGGAGTGGATGGTAAGAAACAAAGAGCTTTCCAGGCAGAGGCTGGCCCACACTCCCTGTGGCAGAAGGAAATATGGCTCATTCACGGAAGTGAAAGATGGTCTTGCTTAGAGAGCAAGGAGGGAGAAGAGTGATACGAGTTAAGACAGGGAATTGGCAGGGGCCATCTCAGGAAGGGCCTATAGGCCTTGTTAAGGATTTTCATATTTATCCTAAAAGCAACGAGAAACTTCTGAAAGGGCTTTAAACAAGAGGCTGACATACTGGATTGACATTTTTAAAAAGATCCCACTAACTACAGCGTGGAGCACTGAGTGTTGGAGGCGGGACTGTCTGCAGGGAAGCTAATCCCAGTCTCTGCTGAGATCCTGGCAAGAGATGAGGGTGGCTTGCCCTGAGATGGGATGGTGGAGATGGAGAGAGATGAATAGGTTCAATAGGTATTTGGGAAGAATGTTGGAAAGTATTCTGGGAATAAGGAAAAAGACAGTATTAAGACTGTCTCACAGGATGGGAAAGAAAGAGATCCTGTTCACCAATCCAGAAGATCCTGGAAGAAAGCTGGGGAAGATCTGAGTTCAGCTCTGGATACACCAGCTACACCGAGTTTGGGATGCTGAGGAGACATCCAAATGGCAATGTCTTCTAAGCTACTGGATATACAGATGTTGTGCTCACAAAGTTCAGGATGGAGAAACGAAATTGTGTGTTATGGAGACAGTAATTGAAGCTGTAGAAATCAGTGCAATACAATGAGAGAACATAAGATGAGAACAGGAAAGAACCTAAAACTAAGTCTTAAGGTGCTCCATCACTTAGAGGGTGAGTAGGAAAGTAAGTCAGGAAAGGAAACTGAGACATGACCAAGGGAAAGAGGAAAACCAGAAGAGCCTGGCTTATCAAATTCATGAAAAGAGAAAGTTTCAAGAAAAAGTGTGTTGAAATTCTGTTGAACTGCTAATGAAACAAGAAAAAGTCCCCTGGATTTAGCAACTTAGAGGTCACTGGCAACCTTAGGAAGAGGAAAAATGGGACGGAACCCAGAATGGAGTGGATCAAGGAGTGACAGAAAGAAGGAAGTGGAGAAAGTGATTATGTATAACTTTAGATAATGGATCCAACTTCCTTTTATACCTAGCTTGGTTTTACCGATGATGAGAGGAAACTGAACTTAGAGGAGGTTGTGAAAGATATCCCTTTTGTGAAAGCTTACCCCTTTGAATTCAACCCAAAAAGTTGCATTTCATTTTCCTGTGACGTAGGGGAGCATCGTGAATCATGAGTTCAAAAGTCTTCTTTATTATGTTACCTTCCTTTCCAAGGAAAGCCATGACCATGGGGGAGGGGATTTAATTGGGGTATCTTCAACATAGGTGACATTCTATAGTGACAAGAGAAAGGTATGAGGTGGGGAAGAAGGACAGGCAGCAATAAAGAAGCAGTCCTGTCCCTCAACCTGTTTCCCAGTAAGTTTCCATTTGGCAATTAAATCCAGATCCTTGTGAATATTTACAGAAAATCATAAAAGCAAAATGACACAAATAAATTTGGTAGCAAACAACAGAGAATGGTCTCTTCCTTTGTTCCCCTGTTGAACTGCAAATTGCTTACACGGGCTGGAGGAAGCAGGTGAGAGAAAAGACAGAGCTCCTCGGTTCTGGGGGAAAGTCAAGTTGAAGAGTAGAAAAGCTAAATATCAACATACCTGGACCTAGGATTCTAGGCCACACAAATAATGAATGAATTAAAGCATGCACGAGCGAAGAAGCAAACAAGTAACCAAGAAGGAGTAGATATGTCCCGGGAAAGGAAAGAGATTCTGTGAACAGGGATCAGGCCATAGATGGCAAAACTGAGACCCACTGCCTAGATTAGGACGAAAATGTGTTCTGACTATCCTTGTTTCCTAAAGTCTCTGTTTCCAAAGGGCTTTGTGGAGCTTCTCCTGCTACTGTGCCAAACCCACAGCTACACAGGTCTGAGGGGAAACAGTGAGAAAGAACAAGGGTGCTTCAGAGGCAGGTTCCCAGACCACAGGGAGAGGGAAGACATGGCGGAAAGGCCTAGAGCCTGAGAACCCTCCCACCCTACTCCCCGACAAAGGGCCACACAAGCACATCGGGCCTCCTGAATTCCTGGCACTGTCCCCGAGTTGGGATATTTTCCCAGGTGGGTCACTCTCTGTGACAGGCAGGACCACCTGTGGGCCTCCCCAGAAGTGCCGAACACAGGCCTATAGGCTTTATATACGCCATCTCATTTAGTCCTCGCAGCAATCCACGTGGCGGCCCGGAGGCGGCGCCAATATCCTCACTTAACCGACAAGGAAAGGGAAGCTGAGAAAACTGGTCTGCGTATCAGTGAGGGAACTGGGAGCTGCGCCCACACCTGCCTGATTCCAGATCCCGAGCTATCGCCACCCTAACAGGAGGCAGGCTTGGACCTGTTTCCACCGAGGGGCCAAAAGGAACTTAGAGGAGGCAGAGGGCAGGAGGCCACATAAAGGACAGAAAATGGAAGAATAAAAGGAGGAGGAAGCCTCTTTCCTGAGAATGAGTAGAATGACAGAGGAAATCACCCAGAAAAAAAAGAAGACAAGATGCTCTGACTTAGCAAGTGAAAAAATACCTGGGATTAAAAGGTTCAGGAACTAGGGACAGAAAATTTGGGTTTGGAAGTCAGGGTGGAAGTGGCAGGGGGAGAATAAAGAGGGCGGGACCCTTTGGCTTTGAGAAGGTAAGAGCTCTTAGTTACTGACCCTCCTCTCTCTGGTCATGTGACCGGGGCCAGTATAAGAGCTTTCAGCCAGCCAGGTTCCCCACATTTTTTTTTCCTGTGTGAAATGGGTGGCAGCAGTGGCTAAGGCTCTGCGCCTCTTTCACAGAAGCTCACAGACTTTCCTCCAGGATCAATCCCAAGAAGGCACCTATCAGGAGCCAAGACAAGGCAAGGCAGTTAGTGAGCTCAGAGCTCGCACTCTGGGAAGTGATGCTGGGCTCAGAATTCAAGGGGAAAGTGTTGAGGGGCTGGGGAGGTCTACCAGAAGCTTTAATGTCAGGCTCATATCCAGAGATGGGAGCTAGTCTGGGGACAAGGAAACAAGGACAGGGAGAGCACGCTGGACAGAGGGTGGAGGGGCAACACTGTGTGTGGGCACGGAGGGTTAAAAACCAAGTGGGAACTGAGTCACCCCTTGAGAAGAGGAGTTCTTCAGCTCATAGTCAAAACACCAGCTCAGGTGGCAGTTACTACCCGGAGGCTTTTCTGAATATTTCTCTAAAGTGTTTGGGGGACAGGCTCAAAGGGATCGTGCTGGCTCACCCTTCCTCCCCTGCCGTCCCCCCTTAAGCTTCACTAGCTTCCCCTTTTTCAGTCCAGGCCCAGAGTCCAGTGTTGCACAGGGTGACGGAGGTGGAGGAGAGCCTGCGTTCTGCAAAAGAAGAGGAGCGTGAGGTAGGGAGATGGGCTTGGGGGGCTAGGCACCTGATTCCCAGGAGTGAGGCGGGGTCCCAAGGACGAGGTGGCAGTGGGTGCACGGTGCCTGGGTCCTCACAACCCTGGTAATCCCGAGAGAGACACCCTACAGCTGTCTCCTCGCCTCTTCTCTCCAGCTGGGCTCGACTGAGAAAGGGACTTAAGCAAAGTTGAAAACTATGAACACAGAAACTTCCTGTATCTGTGAGGGTAGGAGGGGAAAGGCTGGGGAAACCGGAGGGGGAATTCCCTTGGGGAGCCAGGGCTTGGTCTCCCCCAGAGACGCGTGATGGCAAAGGTAATAACTACGGCCTAATATCCCGCCCAAGGCAAAGTCAATAATTGCTCTGGGCACGCCGGCAGGTGGTGTGAGCAAGCAGCGGTGTGAGCAGAAAGCCTTGGCCTGGGAAGGGGAGAGTGCCAGGCGGATGTCCACACCCTGAGACGCTGTGAGTGGGGTCTCCTGACCCTGCCCTTTCTCATCCTCCAGAATCAACATGCTGAACTGGCGCAGCTCCTTGATCCTCACGGCCTACCTCGCCATCTTCCTCACCGGTCTCCCTGCCAACCTCCTGGCGCTGCGGGCCTTCTTGGGGCGGGTCCGCCAGCCCCAGCCCGCGCCCGTCCACATCCTCCTGCTCAGCCTGACACTGGCGGACCTCCTGCTGCTGGTGCTGCTGCCCTTCAAGATCATCGAGGCCGCATGGGACTTCCACTGGCATCTCCCCGAGCTCCTCTGTGCCCTCACTGGCTTCGGCTTCTACAGCAGCATCTACTGCAGCACGTGGCTCCTGGCGGGCATCAGCATCGAGCGCTACCTGGGAGTGGCCTTTCCCGTGCAGTACAAGCTCTCCCGCCGGCCCATATATGGAGTGATTGCTGCTGCCATCGCCTGGCTCATGTCCTTTGGGCACTGCACCATTGTGATCATCGGCCAGTACTGGAAAACGAACGAGACCATGCAACAGAGTAAGATACTGACGTGCTACAAGAACTTCACCAGAGAGCAGCTGGATGTAGTGCTTCCCGTGCGGCTGGAGCTGTGCCTTTTCCTCTTCGTGGTCCCCATGTTGGTGACTATCTTCTGCTACTGGCGCTTCGTGTGGATCATGCTCACCCAGCCCCACGTGGGGGCCCAGAGGCGGCGCCGAGCTGTGGGGCTGGCTGTCGTGTCACTTCTCAACTTCTTCGTGTGCTTTGGGCCTTACAATGTCTCCCATCTGGTGGGGTTTTACTATAAGGAAAGCCCCGAGTGGCGGGCGGAAGCTGTGGTGCTCAGCTCACTCAACGCCAGCCTGGACCCCCTGCTTTTCTATTTCTCTTCTTCGGCGGTGCGCAGAGCCTTTGGCAAAGGGCTGCAGGTGCTGCGGAATCGGGGCGCCTCCCTGCTGGGATGCAAGGGCAGAGACCCTGCAGAGGTGACGAGTGGGGACAGGGGTGTGAGCCAAGGGGAAGGAATGCCAAGTTCAGACTTCACCACAGACTAGTGATTCCTCTGGGCCTTTGGAGGCACACTGGGTTTCTGGTTACAGGCGGGGAGAGAGGGAGCATGAGGGTTCCTGTCTCAGATTTGGGAATCCTCGGACCCAATCCATTACTGGGGCTTTTTTGTAAAAAAAACACCCAGCTTTGTAAAAATCTCTCGCCAGCGTGGTATCCAGTCCTGACTGAACTTCCTTCCCCAAAGAGGCACAGCTCAACGGCCAAAGAAGAAATAGTTAGCCTTAAAAGCACTATCAGACGGGCTTTGGAGACAGCTTAGCTAGTGCGAATTTCTGTCCTTGCAAAGCAGTTGGTAAGTCCTAAGGCAATCTTGTTACAAGCTTAGGAACAACACTAGACACTGGTCCAGCTGCTGGTGCTGGCAAGAAGTCACTGGGAAGGAGATGAAAGAGCAGTACTAAATGCCATCAAAGAGGACTCAGAAAGGTTCGGAGCCAAGGGAGTGCGAAGGGAAGCCCGGGGGCTTTGACCTCTGTGGACTGGGTTGGCAGTGTATCAGCAGGGCCTGCTGCTTGGCAACTGTGTTCCAGTCATTTTCACGTGTGGCCCCTGTCTCCCCCATGAAGCCGGGGGGCCCGGGTCATGTCTTCTTCCTCCTTGGCATCCTGCACTGGCCAGCTCCTGGCCTGGCTGGCAGTCAGCACTGACCAGCACAGGAAAAGACAAGGAGGGTGCGGCAGACTGAAAACATTATAAAACGCTGAAGCAGGTGTCCACAACTCTTGTAACATTTCTGAAAGCACAGAGAAGGCAAAAATAGGTTGGAGAACCAAGATTAAA
This sequence comes from Bradypus variegatus, assembly GCA_004027775.1. Lineage (NCBI taxonomy): Eukaryota > Metazoa > Chordata > Mammalia > Pilosa > Bradypodidae > Bradypus > Bradypus variegatus. The sequence continues at coordinate 9,632 of PVKY010009495.1, forward strand.
CAGCAAAGGGGGAAGATGATGCATTGGTAACTACCAAAAAATTTTAAGATGGTGTAATAAGTGTGAAATAATTGAAGGTACTGAAGGAGTCCTGTTAAGAGTGATGAATAGAGAGGCTGGATTTAGAAAGAGAACATGGGGGTGAGTACCAACTCAAAGTTATTGGTCTAGTACAGGGGCTAAAATCACCTTACCCTCCTGCTCAGATACTTGCCAAGTTCCCCTCTCATCTGTCATACTCAGTCAAAATTCTTCTTCCCAGAAATTCCTATCATATTATTCCATTACCTGCTTTATGCCTTCTCTCCCTTCCCAATTCCACCTGCCTTACTCATTTCTCCACAAAAAGGACCCCTCTCTCTAATTGAGTTAGCTAACTCTAGCCCCCATTCTAGGATGCACGACCCAATGTCTACGTCAGAACCATATGTGGAGGTTTAAGGAATTTGGCCTCCAAAAAGTTCTGGCCTTTGTCCCAGCTCCTAAGGGGTAACGTGTATATCCTTTATATCCTCAGAACTTCCCAAGTGATAGGAGAGTCTTCATTATTCCTGTTGGCCCCACCACCACCACACCTGATATTTTCTGCTAAGTAGATGACTCAGGGTGGGGCAAGGCACTGGGCGGTCTTAGGGTACGGGACCAATCACGTGATTAGAGGGTTGGGGCTCTGAGCCACTAATGGCCACCTGACCTCCAGGAGACGGGGCTGGATGAGTACAAACACAGGGACACTGACTCAATCATGTCCACATACTGAAACTCCAATTAAGACTCTGGATACCAAAGCTCAAGGGAGCTTCCCTGATTGGTAATACACATCACTGTGCTGAGAGAGTGATTCATCCTGACTCCCCTAGGAGAGGACACCGAAGCTTTGCATTTGGGGACCCTCCCCGACCTCACCTAATGGCATCTCTTGTTTCGGTGCCTTGTTTTATATCCTTTTGGCTATAATAAAACTGTAATCTGTATAGCATTTTCCTGAGTCCTGTGCGTCATTCTAGGGAATTAACAAACCTGAGGGATGGTGGGAACCCCAGAATTTGTAGCCAGTTGATCAGAAGTGAAGACGGCCCTGGGAACCTGTGGGCTTACGACTGGTGTCTGAAGCGGTAGCATCTTGTAGGAAATGTGCCCTTAACCTGCGACGTCTGACCTCACTCCAGGTGGTGTCGGGATTGCACTGTGAGTACAGAGTGTCACCTCAAACCCACTGACCCTGAATCTCTGGGGGTGGAGCCCCAACAGGTGAACTTTAAAAGGCTACCCAAGCAACTAAAGAGACAATGGCAATTAAATGCAATACATGAGCCTGCATGGGGTCTAATAATAGAGGAGAAAGGGCTCAAAGGGCATTATTGGAACATATGAAAAAAACTGGACTAGAGACAGTAAGCTTCAAATCAGTGTTAAACTTCTTGAACTCCATAACTGCATTTAAGGTCTTGCTCTTAGGAAATGTACATCACAGTTGTTTTAGTTTCCTAGCTGCTCTAACAAATATCATACAATGGGTTGGCCTAACAACAGGAATTTACTGGCTCACAGTTTCAGAGACTAGAAGGCTTGCTTTCTCCTTGGATCAGTATCTTCGGGCTGGCTGGCAAACTCTGAGGTTCCTTGGCTGTTCTACCACATGGCCATGTACAAGGCAGCGTTTTCCCCTTTCTCTACCGGGTTCCATTGACTTCTGGCCTCTGGCAGCTCCCCACGGCTTCTCTCTCCAACCGATTTTCACTCTGCTTATAAAGGACTCCAGTAATCTGCATTAAAGCCCAGCATGATTCAACTTGGCCACTCCTTAACTGAAGTTACATCTTCAAGAGATCTTACTTACAATGGTCCACATGCCCACCAGAATACAAACCAAGACCAAGAACATGTCCAAACTGCGGTATGCAATTCACCTACAGCAGTATTTAGTGCTCAAGAAGCATGATATATACGATCTATACTCAAGTGTTCAGAAAATGGATAGATAGATAGACTGACAGACAGACAGACAGACAGACAGACAGATAGATGGATAGATGGATAGATAGATGGATGGAATGATATGGCAAATGTAGTAAAATGTTAATGGTGGATCTGGGAATCTGGGGGGTAGGGGTATGTTGGAGTTCTCTGTATGGGGTTTGCATTATTTTTGTAACTGTCTGTAAGTTTTAAAGCATTTCAAAATAAAAAAATTAATAAAGGCTCCCCAGGTGATTATGATAGACAATCAGGATCAGGAATCACTGTCCTAGTTCAGGGGCCCAATCTATCCAAGAAATTATTCTTCAGAGAAACCTTTCCTGCTTATACTTCTCCCCTCACCTCAACCCCAGACTCCCCTATCTTCAATCACTTGCTTCCTCCCCACTTACAGAACCCCACTCAATGAAGAGGAGTTCCCATACAAAAGTCCATGGGAAGCACATTCTAGAAACAAGAACTGCTGATGCAACAACTGTAAGGAAAAAGAAAATATAACCATTGCCAGGCTAGAGAAAAGACCAGAGTAGGACTAGAAGGGTGGCCCACAAACTTAAGCACGTATGAGAATCACCACGATGGTTTGTTAAACCATAGATTGTTTCAGAATCAGACGGTCTGAGGTGGGACCCAAGAGTTTGCAATTCTAACGAGTTCCAAGGTGCTGCTGCTGCTGTTGACCCAGGGAGAGACCCGAGGGGCTGAACACTGTGAACTGGGAAGAGAGTGACAGAAGATGAGGTCAAGGAGGTCAGCAGGCAGCGGGTCATGTGAAGTCTTTCAGGCTGCAGAAAGGAGTCTAGATTTATTCTAACATGCTCTGGAAATCATCAGAGGGTTTTAAGCAAGGGAGTGGCGTGATCTGACTTCCATTTTAAGATGATCTTTCTGGCAGCAGTGCCCATCAGAAGAGAGACAGTCGTTAGGATCAAGGAGCAATGTGAATGAGAGAGTTAAGAAGCCACAGAGTGCTCTGCAAACACGCAGGGCTCTCCTATGGCTAGCAGCTTCCTGAAAGTGGGAGCCATTTTCTCTTTCATTAGAATCAGAGGTCCAAGGATCAAAAAGCCAGGAGGAGGCCTTACAAGTTGTCATGCAATTGCTTGGCAAATGGACGTCCCCAGTGATGTGCTGGACAATGTTTCACAACAAGCTCTTGGTGTGGGGGATAAAGGGGAGGTCTTGGTTTGTAGTGCGCACCAATTCCTGTGGTGTGTGTGTGTGTGTGTGTGTGTGCGCGTATACACACACACACACACATACATATATATATATATATATACTCCCACCTCAGCCTATTTCTGCCAACATGAATCACAGAACATGGCATTGGCAAGAGATACTTCCAATCAGTAGGATCCAGCTCAAGCACAAGACAGCACGTTTGCTCAAGTGGTACAGGTCACATCCTACTCGAGGGAACGATCCTTCCCTGACTTCATATGGTACAGGGCCCGTGCACAGGCTTTTCAACCAGTGAAAACTACCTCCACGTGATTGGCTGGGCCCAACCCAAGAGGATCTGGGTGGCTGGTTAAATTGCTGGGCTCCTCTGAACCCTCTGTGACAGATGGGTAAACAGAAATAACAGTGCCTGGTTAATGAATAACGCAGACAGCAGCCTAGAGCCGCTACCAGGAAATGGGAGTGGGG
>PVKY010009496.1:0-13269 GCA_004027775.1 Bradypus variegatus
TAGGGAAGGAAAAGCAACCTGAGATGTGTTCTCCTTAACAAATGCCTGCCCTCAAGGGAAACTTTTATAAGAGCCTGATTCTGGTTTTACCAGCCCCCTCCAGCCTTCCACAAGGGAGGGCAATTGCCCTCCCAGCCCCTCATCCTCCTCCAGTCTTACCTAAGGGGGTGGGGGCGGAGGCACACTGGTAAAGGGCACAGCCCAGGAACATAGCCCACTGAGAGCTGACCCCAGGATTGCGGACCACCCCCCATCACCACACCACATCACCTGGGCTCCATTGTTATCACAGGGATGGCAGTGGAAGGGACATGCAGCTCAGACCCTATGTAAGAAGGGGTTCTTAGGGTGACCCAAAACAAGGGCAGGAGAGGAACTTCTAGCCTCCGATATCACAGTTGCAGCCTAACTCCCATCCAGATAAACATAAAACCTTACATTAAAGGCCTGTTTACCTTAGATTTTTACCAGATAGATTATGTCCAGCTTTCAACAAAAAATTACTAGGCATACTAAAAGGCCGAAAGAATGTTCTGAATGGATAAAGAAAGCATCAGAACCAGGCTCAGATGTGGCAGAGATTTTGGAATTACCACAATGGATATTTAAAATAACTATGATTAGTATGCTAAGTGCTTTAATGGAAAAAGCAAACAACCTGAAAGAACAGATGGGTAATGTAAGCAGAGAGATGGAAACACTCAGAAAGAATCAAATGGAAATACTGGAAATCAACACACTGTAACCAAAATGGAGAATGCCTTCGAGGGCCTGGATGTGGCTGCGGAAGGAATCAGTAAGCCTGAAGACATGTCAGCAGGATCTTCTCAAACTGAAAAGCAAAGGGGAAAAAAGAAAGGAGCCCCCGCCAGATCAGAATATTCCAGAATGTGAGACAATTACAAAAGTATAACTTGCATGTAATGGGGATACCAGAAGGAGAAAAAAGAGAGAGAAGGGAGAAGTAATAATAGCTGAGAATTTTCCAAAATAAATGAGAGATGCCAAACCACAGAACCAGGAAACTCAGAGAACATTAAGCAGGATAAATACCAAAAAACCTACACTTAAGGATATCATGTTCAAGCTGCAGAAAATCAAAGAGAAAGAAAAAGACAGAAGGGAGCCAGAGTGGGGAGAGCTCCCCTTACCTGCGGAGGAACAAGGAGAAGAGTTCTAGTGGAGTTCTCTGCAGAATCATGCAAGCAAAAAGAGAGGGGAGTGGAATATTTAACGTATTGAAGGTAAAAAGCCCCAATCTAGAATTCTGAATCTAGCAAAATTATTCTTCACAAATGAAGGGGAAATAAGGACTTTTTCAGACAAAAATTGAGGGACTTTGTTGCCTGTAGATCTGCCTGGCAAGAAATGTTAAAAGTTCTTTAGAAAGAAGGAAACGGGTATAGGTCAGCACTTTGGATCTGAAGAAAGGAATCAAAAAGATCTGAATGAAAGGAGAGATGCTCCATGTCTGTGGATAGGAAGACTCAATTGATGTAGAGATTCAATGCAATTCCAATCAATATCCCAGCAAATTATCTTGTGGATATTGACAAACTGGTTCTAAAGTTTCTACAGAAACACGAAATACCCAGAAGAGCCAGTGCAATTTCAAAGAAGAACAAAGCTGGAGGACTAACCCCACCCAACCTCAGGACTCACTATAAAGCCACAGTAATCGAGACAGTGTGGTGTTGGTGAGAAAAAGGACACATGGATCAGTGGAACAGAATAGAGAGCAGAAACAGACCCACACAGAGGTAGTCAACTGATCTTTGATAAAGAAGCAAAGGTGATTCAGTGGAGAAAGATGGTCTTTTCAACAAATGGTGGTGAAACAACTGGATATCCACAGGCAAATAAATAAATACATAATTAAAAAAGAATCCAGACACAGATTTTACACCTTTCACAATAATTAACTGGAAATGAACCGTGAACCGAAATATAAAACACCAAACTGTACAACTTCTAGAATACAGCAGAGGAAAACATTTAGGTGACCTTGGGTTTGGCGATGAATATTTAACTACAACACCAAAAGCACAAGCCATGGAGGAAAAGATATTGAAAGGCTGGACTTCATTAAAATTAAAAACTTTTGCTCTGTGAAAGCCATTTTAAAGCAAATGAAAGCCAAGCCACAGACTGGGAAAAAATATTTTCAAAACATGTATCTGACAAAGACCCTGCATTTTAAAAGTACAGAGAACACTTGAAAGTCAACTATGAGGAAACAAACAACCCCATTAAAAAGCAGGCAAAAGACCTAAACAGACACGCCGCCAAAGAAGATATGCAGATGGCAAATAAATATATAAGAAGATGCTCAACATCACATGTCAAGGGAATTTCTAATTAAAACAACAAAGAGAGCCCACTGCACTCCTATTTGAGTGGCTAAAATCCAGAACACAGACAGTGCCAAATGCTGGCGAGGATGTGGAGCCACAGGGACTCCGTCATTGCTGGTGGGGACGCAATATGGTGCAGCCGCTTCCGAAGACAGTTTGGCAGCATCCTACAAAGCTGAGCTTAGGGTTACCATATAATCCAGCAGCTGCACTCCTAGGTATTTACCCAAAGGAGTTAAAAACTTATGTCCACACTGAAACCTGCACACAAAGGCAAGCCTTCAGGTGTATCAGAATAAACAACAATCAGAATAAAGATCCCATTCTAGAAAGGGCTTGTGCTGAAAGTAATGTGAATTTTTCTCACCTGGGACTTCCAAAGGAGGTGACCATTTGGGTAGATCCCTTTGAGAAAAATCGTCCCTTTACAATTGCTTCTTTTAAAGGCAGGTGGGAGGAATGGGCACTATCTCAACAAATCAGCCATGTGTTGGATGACTCCTCCAGCACTTCCTCCAATGAAGAAAGTTGTGGCAAAGAACCTCAGATGATTGCTGAAGTCAGCAGTCCAAAGAGTATTTATTGGGTTGAAAACTTGTAACAGCCCTTTCAATCTTGGTTCCAAATCACTTGCAAAAAGTACATGACTGATGGCCCAGCCAGTCTCCCGGGGAAGTTATCGCGCCCGGCACAAGAACCCTAGATTCTGGGCCTGTTGCTGCACTGATCGGGCACCAGGTTGACAGGTGCCACTGGGTCAGCACAAACCGATAGGGAGGGACCAGGCTGCGGAGGTGTAGATCTCGAAGGAGGGGCTTTATTTTTCCTGAGACTGAAACGAGTCTAAGGCTGAGAAGCCCAAGAAATGGAGAAAAAATAACCAACTCACGGTCTAGGGTGCTTGGTGGGGAATCCTCTCACACGGATCATGACCTGTTCTCAGCTGTACTTTTAATTGTTATTTAATCTTATATGAAGTTTCTATGTATCACTGATGAATGTGCCCAACCAGGTAGTAGAATGAAGGTATTGACTTGTGATAAATTTTGACTAATTATGAAAAGTCATAATTTAAATAAATGTACTGTGTTTAAAAAAAAAAGCCACTTTATTCATCATCACCAGAAATTGGGAGTCACCAAGATGCACTTCCATAGGTGAATGGATAAACAACTGTGGGAAATCCTTAAAATGGAATATTGTTCAGTGATAAAAATGAATGAGCTTCAAACCACAGAAAGACATGGAGGAGGCTTAAGTGCATATTGCTCGGTGAAGGAGGCCAGTCTGAAAAGGCTACATACTCTATGATTCCAATTATGTGACCTTTTGGAAAAGGAAAAAAATCGTTGAGACAGCAGAAAGCTCAGCGGTTGCGAGGGGGACGGGGATTAGCGGTGGCGCAGAAGGGGTTTCGGGGCGGTGGAACTCTCCCGCGTGGTCCCGTAAGGGGGGATGCACTCTCCCGCGTGGTCCCGTAAGGCGGGATGCGTGCTTTATGGATTTGTCAAAACCCACAGGACTGTGCAATGCAACGCGTGAATGCCAATGTGAACATAGAGTTTAATTAAGAATAATTTATCAGTATTGGTTGATCTACTGTAATGAATAGACCACACTATTCACACTAATTCAAGATGTTAACCACAGGGGAAACTGCATGCGGGGTGTGGGGGGGACAGGGGTGGGGCAAGGGGAGGGTCCTTTCTGTACTTTTCCTGCCATTTTTCAATGAATGTAAAAGTGCTCTAAAAATTAAAGCCTGTTAATTTAAAATATCATGCAAGAAGGACTAAGGCAAACTAAAATTACATACTCGTCCATGAGGAGCTGAGTGCAGGCAGTTGCTGGTTTCCTGAGGACGAGGTGGCCCCGGAGCACCCCTCCCTGGGGGCTTTCGTGGATGGCCTCAGGCTGCAAGCTCAGGGGAAGCAGTCAATAGAATAACTAAATGAATGGCAGCAAGAACACGTTCAAATAAAAGCAAACACAGTATTGACCCTGGGAGCAGCGTGTGCTCAACCCAGGGGTGGAGAGTTTTAAAAGTGGGGCCTTCTCACCCACCCTCAGCTTGCCCCCCACATGGGGCTTGTCAGGGAGGAATGGAGGAATGTGGCTCTCAGGAATCTTCTCCAGGGGATGGATTCCCCGTCAGGCGTGATTAACACCCATGATCCAACGCCCCACCCCAGGGCAGCCTCTGGCAGCCAGCGCAGGGCCTGGGGCCGCATTTCGAGCCCCTGGCTTGCTAGGCCGCCCTTGCTCATTTCCAGGCCTCTGAGCTCTGGACTCAGCCTTCCTCTTTGATCCTACAGAATTCCCTTTTCCACGTGGATCTGCTGGTTTGCTCAGACTTGCCCCTTGCTCCCCCAGACCCTCAGGGTCATCAAGACCAGGGCTTCTCACACTTTCACTTCCTGGGGAGCTGAGCAGTGGGTCCAGGCACATCTGGGATTCCGCATTGCTGACAAGCTCCCCCGGGCCCCTGCACCGTGCTTTCAGGAGCAGCCATCTGATCTGAGCCGCCTGATTGCGTGGAAAGCTGGTTTCCCTGTCCTGGATCCTTCCAACCAGTTTGCAGGACAGAGGTGAGCAATGTTAGATCCCATAAGAAGATCCTTCTGAGCTTGCCGAGCACTGCAGGAAGTAGAGAGAGGCCTTCAGAAGCCCCTCTGTCCTGTAGTCAGGCGAGTGTTGGCTGAGAAGAGTGAAGGGGAAGGAATCCAGAGGAAGCCCCCTGGGGCCTCCTCACTCGGGGGCCAGGAAGAGGGGCACACAGGCTGGGTTGCACAGGCTGGGTCACCCTTGGGTCCTTCTCAGCATTCTTTTAGAGCCAGATGCCGACATTCTAAACCACAGAAACTTGTTGAACAGTTTTGCATTTTTGAAGCAAATGCGGTACTCCCCATGTACATGTGGCTTCATCCTTGTAATCATTTTCATGTTCCGTGTGCCATGAGCCAAGATCCAGTCTTCAAAGGCCTTTCTCCAAAAATGCATTTTCTCCCTGAAATACTCATTGAAATAATTCTGCTACCTACCCCAGGCTCACGATAAATTATTTAGATAATTGCTTTATTTCTCTGCTTCATTTTGCTAATGCAGACCTGGCTTTGCCTGTGGATTTATTGCCAGTTTCATGTGTTTCAGGGAACAAAAATCACTAAAGGGTTGATTGTTCCACTGGGGTTTACTGCTGGGGCCTTAGAAATGATCACTTGTCCTCAGATCCAACAGCGAGAATCCTTTTTGTTAGTTTCATTATGAGATGCAGCAGAAACAGCTCTCTGGGAATGGGTGGCTGGGGAAAGGATCAGTGGATAAAAGTTACTGCACAAACCTCCAAATATCGTTATTAAATATTGCATTTCAACTAGGCTGTAGCATTTAATTTTTCCAAAATTTGACATCTCAGTATGTGTTGCAGTACCTTGCTAAAGGTGACACATAGCAGACAGCTCCTCCAGTGTGGCCTGACACCTGACGAATGTCCGTAAGCAGAGCCACGTGGCTTCACCCGGGGCGGTCCGTGTGGCACTGACTGTCCGGGTTCAATTTAACGTGTGCAGGGTGACACGGCCATAACTCGAGGCAACTGGGTTGGCAGTGGTGGCGGGGAAACCAGGCCAAACCAGCAAGAGGGCTGGGCCGGAAGTGCTGGGTGGTGGTAAAAGGAAACCATGTTTTTAAAATTCTGGGGCATCTTAGATTCCTGAATGAGACAAACCCGGAATACTATGGAACCTCATGGCCATCAAAAACCAAACCACATGGTAGCATATGGGCAAAAGAAGAACCGTGTGATTCGGGAGTTTTCAGGGACTTGGTATCTGGTTGGAGCACATATATCTAACCTGATTCCATCAAATCACAGAACTGTCTTGCAAATAAGCAGATTTCTGGCTTTATGTTCAATCTGCCCTTTTAAGGGTACTTTGCTCCTGAAACACAGCAGCCAGGATTTCCTCTCAGGAAGGGCAGCCAGTCTTATAAGCCCTTAGCCTCAAAACTGTTAAAATAGTCACTTAAAAAAATAAACAAGGGGCTTTAGAAACTATTTCTTATTAAGGCCAGCACCCTGGGGAAAGTGTAGTCACCACCGGCACCACTTCAAAATTCCATTTTTTAGGGTCTCAGAACACTTCAGTGCATTCTTACTAAGCTCAACAGTCGGCAGCTGAAATTTTACTTTCACCCCCAGTGCCTTTCACCCTTGGGAATGCAACACTCTAGCCGGGGCAGCTGAACTTTTCCTGACTTCTTGTGTTAAGCAGGCAAGGCAGATGTTTGGCTTCTAAAATACTCCTTAATGCCACAAATATTTTCTAGATGCCTTGGGCCCCTCCTGGAGCTGTTCCGGAGGATTCCCAACTGACCCCATTCTCCAAATTACAACACTCAATGCGTCATTGTGGTGAGCATCTCACTTCTTATTAAAGTTATTGAGTAGTTGCTGGTATTTTCAGGCAGCTGAAAAAGACTGATTTGTTTATCTATAATTCCTTCTCCTACCATCACCACTAGCAGCTGTTAGTTTGGAATCTGATGGCGACGTTACTTACTGCATTTACGGCTTTGGCTCTGACTCGCCGTCTGCATTCCAGATTCTGTTCCCACTCAGTTGCCTAATCCAGAAAATTGGACTCCAGCCTCCACTTCTCCCTCTTCGTCTCCCTGTGTCTACTGGCCCTCCAGGCAGCTGGTCAGTTCTTTCTCTTGTCGTGTTGTCATCATGTCGCCCCCTGCTCAGAAGAAGCCGCCTTCTCAGGGCCCGCCATGACCTCTTACTTCTCAGCCTTTTTCCTCTCTCGACGCCAGCTCCTGCCATGGCAGACAACTCACAGCGTCTCCAACACGGAGACCGTCTCTTGCCCTCAACTGTGTCATTCCTTCTTTCTGGAACACCCCTTCCTTCCTCTCTTGACTATGTTGTACAAATCCCTTACATCTTTCCTCGAAGCCCGACCTTACCCTTCGCTAATGTACTAAGTATCTCTCACCTACAGCTGCAGGTCTGTCTGCTTCTAAAGTCCTGGTTTCATCCTCTGCACTGTTCCTTCTCTCCAAAGAAATACACCTTCCTGTTTGTCCTCCATGGAGCCTGCCCAAGGAGGGTGGGAGATCACACTTGTCTAAATCCCCACTGGGCCTTTCTTTTCTTCTGTCGCTGTCTACATCAGTGCCTTGCGACCTCTCATCTGAGTAGGATTTAACAATTCCTTCTCGCCTTCCTTCTGCTTGTTCTTGCTGATGGTAGCCCCAGTTTCTAATATATCAAGAAAAGGTGGCATTTACAGAATTCTGTGTTTACTCTACAAACCCCAAATCCCTTGAGGTCAGATACTGAGCTTTTGGTGACCCAGCCTTGTTTTATGAATATAGTGTCATGGCTTATACCTGTGTCTGATGACCATGAGGTAGACCTACTTTGGAAACCAGTTTAGAAGAGATTTTTAGTGTTTGCCTCAAGAAGAGTGAGCTGGTCAGTAATGAAGCTGGTAAGAGAACTCAGAGTTTCTGCAACTGTCACTGCAGCCATTGGTACAGCTTAGGGCCTTCCAGACACTGGGAAGATGCAGTCACCTCCCCATGCACAGCATGCCAGGGGTAAACTGAAGGAGGTAGGCAATGCAGGCCAGTGGCAGATTGAGCCTGTCTCTTCAGACATAGTAGCCTCAGGAACTGAGAAGAGTCATGTGGGAGCCAGTCTCCAAATATTGACCCTTAATATCAAATCCAGTTCACTGACAGACTCCTTTTCAAAGTAGAATTACTGTGTGGTCTCAAAATAATCGCCTTTAAAAACAGACATAGCAACCCAGGCACACATCTCATAGTATGGTGCATTGATATTTGAAAATACATTTCCATTACCCACAGCCCATGGTGGCTGGTTCACCCCAGCAGACAGATGCCACACATCACACAGGTATTTTCTGCAACGCGGTTGACATTACTCATCATCTTGCTCCCTTAATGAAGCTCAGGACTGTGCAGCATTTTGAAACACCACTAGCTCCAGCCAATTTGATTATCTAGTACATTAAGGTAATAAATCAAAGGGCAGTGCTTTCGATGACAATAAAATATAAATATAGCTATGGGTAGGTATCACAAATATACATGGTATACTAACATTATGAAAAATGTAGTTTTAGAAGTGTGCTGTTCCCACAACAAATGGCAATTTAGTCAAATGTCCTTGGCTTAGGACAATAGTCCACCCAAAAGGAGATTTAGAGTCTTAAAGAGAGCAACTCATGCCACCCAGTAGGAGCAGTTATATTTTGCTGTCCAGGTTAGGTTGCCCCATAGTGACACCACGAGACCTGTAGGCAGTGGGGGCTGTTGACCTGAGAGAACAGGTGCAGGGGGATCGTGCCCAAATGTAGGGCAGATACTTAGAAGCAGGTATCTGCTTGTAAGGAGAGGAGACTTTTGCTTCCACTAAACATTTACCTTGTTTTCCCTGTGTCCTAGATGCTGAGAGACACATACAGATCAATTGGGCAGATTTTGCCCTCAAATGATTTATTTCTAGTAGGGATGAGACCACGTGTATCTAATACATTATATAGAGAGATGTTAAGAGAAGTCAAGAGTGAGACTCTGGAGGTTTAGAGAGGGAAGTAATTTCTGCCACCCAGGGGATTCGGGATGGTCAGGAGAATGGAGAATCGGGGTATGTACAGGTGGGGAGGACATTCCGGACGGCAGAGGTGGTGGGAGCATTGGGTTCATCCTTGTGCATTGTCCATGCACTTGGACTTCTCCTTTGGAACTTCAGGATTTCTCCTCCATTTCTACTTTCTTTATCTCACATTTTATCCTCATTCTACAAGATTCTGAACTGGAAAATGGTAAAATCTTCTACTCCACTATTTTGATTTGCATGCCATTTTGAGTATATAGTTTTCTTCATTAGATTGTGAGCTCCTTAAGGACAAAGGATTGGTTCTATTTGCTTCTGAATCCCAGATCCCGGTGCATGGTATGTATGGATGACTGTGTGCTGAGCAATGCATGATCATTCCATGTATAAGGGTGCTGCTGACCTGGTCACCCTCATTTTGGGTGGGGAATCTCTCTGCTGGTGGTGGCAAAGTGAACATTTCATAGCTGTTCTTCTTCTCATGTCGTATTATATACATTGTTAAAGTCACAAGGAGACTAAAACCTCTCACCTGACGCGGACATCGAGAAATTAAAATTGCAGACCAATTTTCCTTGGGAACACAGATGCGAATATCCTTAACAAAAATCTAGCAGATAGAATCCCAAAACATAAAAGGAGCAATGCATCATAACCAAGAATTAACAGAATAAAAAAGAAAATTCATATAATTGTTTCAAATAAATTTAGAAAAATAATTTGCAAAAACTGAATGTCCTTTTATGCTTTTTAAAAGATTCAGCAAACAAGACAGAAGGAAATGTTCTCAATCTGGTAAAGGACACCTACAAAAAAACTTTAAAAAGGATGGATTGAATGCTTTCTTTTAAGACCAGGAATGCATATGGACTTGTGTTCTCCCCACATCTATTATAATTTGTATTGAAGGTCATAGTGCAGTAAGGCAAGAAAAAGAAATAAAAGGCATAAAGTTTGGAAAGAAAGAAAAAGTTGTCTTTATTTGTAGATGAAATGTTTATATATGTAGAAAACCCTAAGGAACAAGCAAAAGGACAACTAAAACTAGCGAATTCTCAGGATACAAGGTCAATATACAGAAATCAAATGTATGTCTATATAACAGTGACAAATAATTGAATAATGAAATTCTAAAATCATTTGTGGCAGCATACAAACTTCTGAGGGATACATTTAACAAAAGATGTGTAAAATTTCTTTATTGAAATCTATAAAGACTGCTGTTCATGGATTGGGAAATTCGATATTGTTCAGATATCAATTCTCCCCAAATTGATCTATAGATGCACAGAGTACAGCATTTGGGGGACAGAAATTGAAATGCTATTTTGAAACTTATATGGAAATACAAAGGACCCAGAATAGTCAAAAGAATCTTGGAAAATAGTGAAGTTGGAGGGCCTACACAACCTGACTTGAAGACATAAACTATGGTAATGAAGATGTTATGCTATTGGCCTAAGATGGATGATGGAACCTGGCAAGGCCTAGAAATTGCCCTCTCATACTTTGCCAATTGACTTGGGCACTGCTGCAATACGCTTCCACTGGGAGAGGTTCTAGAACCACTGAGTAAACTGGAAGAATTGATGAGGAATTTGAAGAAGGTGGCATCTGAGACCCAGCAGAGCCAAATAAACTACTTACTCAAAGTCCCTCAACTGGGCCACGACTCCTAATTTGGTAGTTTGGAGTGGTTTCTACCACCTTACAATGCTTCCCTTGACAGTGGCTTAGTTTGTGTGCTGGTTTGGATGTATTATGTCCCCCAAAATGCCACTATCTTTGATGCAGTCTTGTGTGGGCAAATGTATTGGTGTTGATTAGATTGTAATTCTTTGAGTGTTTACATGGAGATGCGCCCCACACAACTGTAGGTGATAATTATGATTGGATAATTTCCATGGAGATGTGGCCCTGCCCATTCAGTGTGGGCCTTGATTAGTTTACTAGAGCACTATATAAGCTCAGACAGAGGGAGCGAGCTTGCTACAGCCAAGAGGGACACTTTGAAGAATGCACGGGAGCTGTGAGAGGAGCTTCAGCTTACAGAGACATTTTGGAAATGGCCTTTGAAAGCAGACTTTTGCTCCGGAGAAACTAAGAGGACAAATGCCCCAAGAGCAACTACGAGTGATGTTTTGAAGAGGAGCTAAGGCCTGGAGAGGAACGTCCTGGGAAAAGCCATTTTGAAACCAGAACTCTGGAGCAGATGCCAGCCATGTGCCTTCCCAGCTAACAGAGGTTTTCCAGTAGCCATTGGCCATCCTCCAGTGAAGGTACCCGATTGTTGATTTGTTCCCTTGGACACTTTATGGCCTTAAGACTGTAACTCTGTAACCAAATAAAACCCGTTTATAAAAGCCAATCCATGTCTGGTGTTTTGCATTCCAGCAGCATTAGCAAACTGGAACAGTACGCTTATCTTTATTTTATGTATAATGTGACCTGAAGCTGTGTGGTGAGGTAATTTTTCCAATATGTTTCTGGTCCCTCTTTCATCCCAGAGGAGCACTGAGCTTGAACAGCAGGTATTTCCCCCAGAACGGCACACCCCTGGCAGGCTGGCCACATGGTGTGTGATCCAATCCAAAGCCCCAACAGTGGGGATCATTTGTGTAAAGTGTTGTTTGCATTCAGCAGTATCCTGGTGCCATTTGTAAGTCTCTTTTTTTCTTCTTCTTCTTCCATTGGTTCTTCTATTACAAAGCTCCTTAAATTAGAAATTAAAAACAAACAAAAAAAATCTTCAACAAACTGTCAGGCTCATCTATTCTGATAATTAGGGGATTGTAATTTATAATTTATTGCAGTACCCAGAGGAGCTCTGATACAGGGTCAGGTCAGAGAATGCTGGCGTTGGAGGATTGGGAAGACTTTACTTTCCGTCAGCCTGAACCCACGGGAGATTTTTATTTTCCCCATCCAATTTGTACAACTTCCGAAAAATGCTTTTAAAAAATAGGTGGAAAACTATTTAAATATGGCTGAATGGGGGAAAACAAAATGCTGCTGATAGCTGTCTGTGAAGACAGGATGGGGAGCGCAGGCTGGATCTAGAAGCGGCCAGAAGCCTTGGGGCTGGTGGACGTGCCCTACATCTGCCTGGACGTGGTCCTGGTGGGGCGGACGTGGACTCCGGGCAGCTTGCCCACTGTGTGGGGGGGGGACCCTTGGGAACACCAGGGGCTCGGTCATGCTTGCAGCGACGGTTTCACAGAAAAAGAGTCCATTAGGCGTGTCAGAGTTCTCCAGAGGACAGAATCAGTGGAATTCATGGGTGTCGGTGTGTGCTTGTGTGCATATGTTTAGGTGTGGGTACGAGAGGTTTACTTTTACGTTAGCGGACTCATGCATTGTGCGAGCTGCCAAGTCTGAGATCTGTAGGGAGGCTGGAAACTCACGCAAGAGCTATTGCTTTGGTCTTTAAAAAACTCTTTTTCATTTTAAACTTTTTTATTTTGAAATCTTTCCAACTTACCAAAAATAATAAGAACTATGGCCATAGACAGAACCCCAGCACCCCCAATCCCACCACCCCAGATATCCAGAGCCACCAGTTTTAACATTTTGCCCCATTTGCCATATGTATCTGTCTGTCTGTCTATCTATCTATCTATCTATCTATCTATCTATCTATCTATCATCTATCGTCTATCTATCTTTCTATCATCTATCTATGTTTTTATTTAGTGTTTTCTGAACATCTGAGAGCAGGTTATAAGCATCATACTCCTGGAATACATGACACTTCCATGTACGTTTTCCTACAAATAGAGATATTCACTTATGCCATCACCTGAAGTGCAGTTAACAAGTTCTAGAAATTTGACATTGATGCAAAGCTTGCAGTCTATATTCCAATTTTTCTTACATCCCAGTGACGTCCTCCGGAGCCTTCTCTCCATTAATAGTATCATGTATGGCATTTAATTGCCATTATCTCTTTAGTTTCTCTTTTTTTTAATTGTGGAAGCACACACACAACATAAATCTTCCGATCCCAAGCCCTCCCAAGCTCCCCGTTCAATGGGATCTCTGACATTCACAGCTGGAGTTCCCTCACCACCTTCCATGACTAGACCTTCCCTTCACCCCCAAAAAGAAGCCCTGCACCCCCGCACCAACTCCCCACTGATACTACAGCCTCGTGGCAGGATTTCTTCTGGAAATCCCAGGTTTTACTTTTTAGTCCTTCAATTGATTATGAGGCCCATCAGCATTTTCAAAGGTCATCTCCTTCACTTATGGTCAACTGATTGT
>PVKY010009497.1:0-13255 GCA_004027775.1 Bradypus variegatus
GCATTTGACAGTTGACTATAATATGTTAATACTATGAGTCTGTTTGGGTTTAGCCTTTTTGGAGTTTGTTGAGTGTCTTGGGTGTGTATATCCACGTCTTTTAAAATTTGGCAAGTCTTCAACCATTTTAAAAAATACTCTCTCTGCCCCCTTCTCTCTGTCTTCTCCTTCTGGGATCCCCTCAGTGTGTATACTGGCTTGCTTGATGGTGTCACACAGGTTCCTCAGTTTCTGTTCACTTTTCTTCTTTCTTCTCTCTGCTCATCAGATGGGATGATTTCAGTTTCTTATCTTCAAGTTAACTGATTCTTCTGCCAACTTCAATCTGCTGTTGAACCCCTCTAAGGAATTTTAAATTCCTGTTACCTCGGTCTTCAGCTCTGTTTGGTTCCTTTTCATAATTTCCACCTTTATATTGATACTTTCTTTGTGTTCATTTATTGTTTTCCTGATTTCCTTTAGCTTTTTGTCCATGTTTTCCTTTAGCTCTCTGAGCATGTTTAGGACCTTTTTTAAAAGTCTTTGTCTGGAATGTCCCAGGCCTGGGCCTCCTCACTGATGGTTTCTAACACTTAAATCTTCTCCTTCACCTGGGCCATTGCTTCCGGGTTCTTTGTATGCTTTGTCATCTTTCACTGAAACCTGGGCATGTTGATATTTTGATGTGCTGCTGGAATTTAGACTCTGAGGCATCTGCACCCTAAGCTTGAATCCAGCTCTTGTTATAACAGAGCTTTCCTTCACTGCCAGGAGCAAACACTTTTCCCAGTCTTTGCAGACTGACCTTGCAAGTGCTCTCCCTCAGGGCTTATCCATATGATGAGTTTTGAGACTAGCTCGAGGGACACCCCTAATCCTCTTTTACCAGGAGTCTTGTCTTGGATATGCTCGCAGAGCCATAGGAATTCCCCCATTTACCCAAACGTGAATGTCCCTTCTTCTGTGGGGCTTCTTTGAGGTCCAGGTTTAGTGTTCCCCAGGAAGGAGTTGTATTTCCTTAAGCCAGCTTCTTGGGCTGCTATCAACCTAGAATTGCTTTACCTTAGTCCCTCCACCTGATGGTTTTCAGAACACTCAAGTGTTTGTGAATTTTGGGTGTGAATTTGACCAAAAGTTTGTGGGCAGCCCAGACTGCGGTAATGAGTTCTCAGGGGAGTTTTTGCCCTTCTATGGCTGTGCCAAGGTTGTGACAAGGAGGCTTTCTTTCTGTACCAATATCTTAGTTCTCATTACTTCTTACTCTGAGGCGTGGCCCTTTGGAGTGCCATCTCCATGCAGGGATTTCTTATTAGAAACAGCCCTAAACCTGTCCCTGTACCTTGTGCAGCCATCAAAGCAGGAATTCCAGCTCTTGGCAGAGGTCTGGAGACTCTCAGGCTGGAGACTGGTCAGAGCTGTTCCCCTGCCAGGGTTCCTGCCTTCTTTTTGCCCCTGGGCTCTGTGGACACCTGATGCTTGGTACAGCCTGGGGAGGCTTTTAATAAGAGGATTTTTGCATTTTATCCAGAACTTTGTCTCCATTAGCAGGGCTGTTCATGTATCTAATCTTCCCTACTCCAGAAGTCATTGTTCCTGGCCATTTATTTTCGTACCATGTCTTGATTTTGTCAGTGCCATAAGAGAGAGTTGGTTATGCCTGAGACCGTAAGAGAAATTTCATAAGAGGTAAATGTAGCATTCAGCTCATGACATATGGTTAAAGGGAAAAGCAGGAGTGCAAATGCTTATTGACACCATGATCACAATTTTATTATAATGTTTTCTGCTTGTGAACAAGGATATGAAGGGGATATAGAAAAAAGGAAATAGATAATTTCGCAGATGGGTATAATAGTGGACAATTTGATTTCCCTTTACAAATTCATTTCCTTCTTCCTTCAGCCACACAGTAAATAAACCCAGATTGAGCCCTTCACTCCTGGTCTTGCCTGGAAGTGGGAGCTGCAAAGATGCGTTGGGATTGGCAAGAATCTGCTCAATAGTCAATGTGCTTAGGATGCTGACGATGTAAAAAATGAGAAGGAAATAAAGTTCATAATCATGATATTCATAGAGGGGTTATAGGCCCTAAAATTAAAAGAGCAAGTTAAGGAAAACCACAGCAATTTGAGCGGGCAGTGGCGGTGGGGTGGGGGACTGATTCTGAAACAAATGCTCAGTTGACAACAGGACTCACTGGGAAAGATTTTGAAGTCGTGGCTTTCCTTAGACTGGTGAAAATAGGATTCTGCTGTCAAAAATGTCATTTTCACACAACTCAGAAATGCCAAAACACAGAAGGGACCTTGGCCAGGGGAGATGACAAAAAGTATCTAGTATGTAAAGATGGCAAAGCCCAGCTCCTTTCTGTCTTCTGAGAACAATTTAGAATTCCTGGAAAGCAGAGAGAGGCAGTTCCAGCGGACGAGGGACAGGGCAGCTCTGGAGACTTGCCCCCGGGGGGATTATCCAGGAACTCTGTCTTTGTAAAACTGGGACTTAAACTAAGCAGATTTCCTATAGGAAACAAACACAATTGCATGGCTGCTAAACTTGCTTTTATGGACACCTCCCCAAGAAGTATTTCTCCCTGGAAAAGTAAATTTGCAGGATGTAATTACAGCCATTATATGTGTGTGTTGGCCTGAACCTCCTTAAGTGCTTCACCAAATGGGCCACTAAATAAAAAATGAAGGCCGGCTTTGTTCATGTCTATTAACAATGATATTTATTAATTGTAGCACAGGGCTTTCTGGTTTCAGAATTAGCCTTTTGTTGGGCCCTTACTGGAGGCCAGGGCTGCCAGTCCCAACCCCGAGTGACAGCTGCAAGGAAAAGCAGTGAGGGTGGCCCTGCATTGGCGGAGAAAGGCAACAGTGTCCACTTCCGCGAATGGGTTCTGTTTGGATGTGTGTTTTCTGGCTTATGAGCTATGAGAAAATAAAATAAAATCCATTCTTGATTTCAAAAGTAGAGAAACTAATTTCCGGAAAAAAAAATGTGACCCCCAAAATAAAGAAAGCAAAGAGTTTTTGAGTAACAATGTAAGAGGAGTTGCATGGACTTCTTTGAACACCCTCTTGTTCTCCTTTTCCGGCTCTTTCCAGGGATTTCTCCTTCATGCCATGGGCCCTGGTGGAGGATCCGGCTATGGGGCTTGCCCCCACCTTGTGGAGAGGTCGGAGTAAAACACCCCTCTGACCACTGAGACTGGTTTATGGAGGGCACGTGACAGACAGGGCAGTTAGGGCATTCCCCGGGGTTAGTATGTGGACGTCTGGTGAGAAGTTGTTTCTCCTGCAGCTGCTGAGCTAGGAGCTTGAAGGCCCGCGGCTGCCACCCCACAGAAGAAATGGGCTCAGTGGAGGCTGCACAAGTCAGAGAGCAAGTCTAGAGATGGCGTGAGACCAAAGTCGGAGGACTTTGAGCTCCTGGATCCAGCTGTACCTGAAGCAGCCCCTCCTGTACTCCCCAGTTCTAAAAGTGTCTTAGGCTGGGTTCCCAGTAGCAGCCCCTAAGATGAGGATCTGAGTGTGAGTGATTTATTATAGAAGTGCTCCCTGGGGAGGGGGCTAAGGGAGGAGCAGGAGGTAGTTCAGGGTCTCCCAGGGAAGCCTTGGCTGAAGCCTGGCTGAAGCCACCGAGTTGGTGGTTATTTGTTACAGCAGGCCCAGGAAATGAATACAGGTGATGTAGGGTAGCAGGGAGGGCACCGGGGGTACAGTCCTGAGGCCTGGGTTCTCCCATCCCACCAGCCCTCCGCTCCGGGAGACAAATCCAGGCCCGTGCTCTGGGCCAGGGCTTCGCGTGCTCCATCTACTCCACAGTAGACAGCTTGGGGCGCTGGCCACGCCCACCACAGACCCCGACATGGGCAGAGGGGTGAGTGACTCCTCCCTCCCAGGTCCCCTGGAGTAGGGGACCCCCGGGCAGGGGAGCAAGACCACGGCAGGACTTGGACTCGACAACCTGACTCGAGAGGCCCAGGCACTATTGGGTGGTGGAGGCAGTGGCCGTGTGGGGTCAGGCTGCCCTTTCTGCCTCAGGGAGACCAATGGCCAGTCATGGTGGATGGGACAGAGGCTCAGAGCAGCAGGGGGATGGCGCAAGGGTACAAGGTGACTCAAAGGGGGGTCATGCACAGAGGGGGGGCCCTGCTGACATTTCCAGCCTCCACGTGGACCACCCTCCCCTTCCTTGGCCCGTGGAGGGGCCTTTGCCCGGAGGGTCCCTGGCTCGCGGCGTTGCCCCTCTCTTGGGCTCTGTCTCCCCGGCTGCAGGGGCCTCCTGTGTGCCCTCCTCCTGGGCTGAGCTGGGTGGGTTGGCTCCTTGACTTGCTGTGGGCTCCATGGATCTGTGCCTGGCTTTGTCCTGCACCCCTGGGCCATGCCCAGTGCCCGGATGAGGCTGTTTGTCAACAATGGTTGATGAATGACTTTATCCGTTGGTTCCAGAAGTCCTGGGTGCCGAGCTCCCGTGACTGCAGCTCTCAAGGAACCTAACTGTCTGCACAGAGAGATAGGATGGGCTGGGACCCAGTGTGGGGAGAGATAAGGCCAGAGGCTGAGAAGGACTAGCAGCGGCTGGGCAGGCCCAGGGGGTGGGCAGGGCAGGGCAGTTTCCGGGGGTGGGGAGCTTGTGAGTGCAGACCGAGGGGAGAGGGTGTTGGGCCATGGTGGGTGGGTCCTGGCTAGGGGGTCTTGGGAGCTGCAGGGGGGCAGGAGTGTGGGGCACGTTGCAAAGGGCCTTGAATGCCCAGCCAAGTACCCCACACTGGTGCCCAAAGGATGGTCAGGGGGTTTTGAGCCAGAGTGACATGGCCCAAGCTGTGTGGTGGGAAAGTCAACCAGGGAGCGGGGCTTGGGGTTTGGGGCATGAGGCAGGGCGGGGGATGGGGACAGAAGGAGAGGCTGGGGGTAAACCGGGATGGGTGGTCACCAGAGGTGGGGGTTTAACTCTCTAGGGATCTACCCCAGGGACACAGGGGGAAGCCTCTCCTGTCTCTGGAGGCCTGGGGTTGTGTCTTCCTCACCTCTGAATATCCTCCAGGCACTGGGCCCTTTCCATTCCTGGTGGAGACAAGGCTGATGGACAGTGAAGTCATTCAGGTTTCAAGTGCATTGGATGCTTGGTTTTGGAGAACGATTTTCTTCCTGCAAACGTGCAGTGACGGCTTCCAGAACCCAGAAACATGTTTGGCTCGGGGTGGTGAGTGTGGGGAAGGGTAGTTCAAACAGACAACGGCAGCACTCTATAAAGTGCCTGGTAGATTCTCACTGAACAAAAGGATGTGACAGTCTGGCTGGGCAGTGCACCCCGGGTCACCCTCCAGCCTCCAACCTGCCCTCAGCCCAAGGCTGACCTCTGGGGATGGCATCGGCAGGCGGCCGTGCCCTCTGGCTTGCAATTGGGTTTGGGCAAAGGGGAGTCCAGGCAGGAGATAAGAGCACAGGGAGGAAGGACAGAGAGGTCGCAGGGTTCACCCCCAGATCTCTCAGTCCCCCACCAGATTGAGGCCTCGGGCTGGCTGTGTCCTCGTTGCAGCCCCTGCTGTCTCAGGAGCTGCTAAACCCTCCTGCTCTCTGCTCCCCAGCTTTCAGCCACCCCTCGGTGCTGCGCCACACCTCGTTCCCCTACACCTGCTCACCCCTTTGTTAATGGTCCTCTTAATAAACTCTCCTCCAGAGACCCCGTTCGCTTGTGCCTCCAATTCTGACAGTTCTGAAAGTTTTTTTATTTAACGGTGGATGAATAGCAGCTTCATGGACATTTTCATCTAGAATAATTAAGTCCACATTTATTGAGTACCTGTTGTGTAGAAGTCTCTGAAGTAAATGTCAGGGAGGAGGGATGTGGACCTGTCCGAGCTCCAGGGCATCGGAACACACACTTTGTGGTCACGGGGGCTAAGTTCAAATTCTGCTGCATGACCTGGGGCATGGAGTTGATGCACTTGGTCTCAGATCTCTGACTTGCTGGCTTTCTGGAAAGATTAGAGACAGGGAAGCATGCCCAGGTGAAATCAGTAGCTCCTGTTATTATCATCAAGATGGCGGAATGTGATAGATGCTTACTATAAAGAAAAGAATAAAGGTGAAAGGAGTCGATGGGTGGGCAGATTTCAAGGGCAGTTTAAGATGCATGACTTCCTCTGTGTGTCAAGAAAAAATATGTATCGATTTGTTAAATAAGGACAAACAAGCCCTGGCCCTGAAGCCATGTGTGTGCATGCATGCGTGTGTGCACGTGTGTGTGCACACTTGGCCCACACAGGAGGCCACCTCTCCCCTCTCCAGCCCTCTCTGGTGGTTCCCTGTTTTTGGCTCTGGGCTGAGCCTGCTCAGCTGCTGAGACCGCTCGAGGCCCAGGAAGGCATCAGACAGCTGGGGAGACCCCAAAGGACCCCCCAGTGATCACAGGCTTGGCTTGGCTCCTGGTGTTTATTCATTTGCATGTTTGATGTTTAAATTGAGATACATTTTTTTTTACCAGCTTTATTGAGATGCGGCCTGAATGCTGGGCTGGTGGCCTTGCATGGCTGGGCAAGAAGGTACCAGGGTCCACATTACTTTTAGGGGCCTATGAAAATGGTTGAATTTCTTTTAAAATCAGAAGAAAACATAAATGTTTAGGTTGAAGAAAACATTCTAATATATAATATTAATACAATTGTCTTTATACTAACACAGTCATAATAGATCGTTTAATTTTATTTTTAATGGAGCAAGGGCCACCAAGGCAGAGGTGCCCAGGCCAAAACTTCATAGGACTTGATCCTATAAAATGCACATGTTCCCAATAAATGCACATCTCTATCATCATTTAATGGCTGCTTAACAATCCCTCCTGTGATAATTTACCATAGTTCATTTCCCAGTGAGCCACTGCCGGACTTTGAGGTTGTCTGTGCTGTTCAGCAGTTGCAACGCCACGTATCAGCCGCCTTCCCCCTTCCCTGGCCTGAGCTCTGGGGCTGAGGGACTGGACATGGCTCTCGGGCTTGGACCCCTACTTTTCTCCCAGCCTGGGTGGAGAAGGAAGGGAGGCCCCAGCTTGGGAAGAGGGGGAGTCAGGCCCCTGGTATTCCATGCTTAGCAGAGCCAAGCTGCCCTGGCATTCAACCCATGCCCACTGGTTCCGGGGCTTTCTCTGCACCCAGTGGAATTTTACATCTTCCAACAACCCTGTGTGGTGGGCATCACGAGCCCCATTTTGCAGGCAAGAAAGCTGAGTTTGGAGGCGTTGCTCCTCGTCCAGCTCACCCGTGGTCTCGAGCTCCTTGGGGCTGATACCAACTCCCCATAGAGGGGCTCCTGGGACAAAGCCCACAATGAGCTGCCTTGTCCAGGGCCTTGCCTGGGTGAACCTGTAACACCAGGGCTTCCTCCTTGGAGGCCGAGTGCAGAGGGGTGGAGGGGGCACAGGAGGTGCCCTCAGAGATGAGCAAGGCCCAAGGGAGTTGCCCCACACCTAGGTCCACAGGGGCAAGGAGAGGAGAGACAGCCGTTTCCAGGCCCTGAGTGGGTGCTGACCCACTGCCTGCTGCCCGAGGTGGGCCCAGCACACCCACCCAGGCCAGGGCAGGCGTCGTACTGGGCAGCACCTGTGGGCTCAGGCCACTAGCTGCCCCCAATACCTGCCACTGTTTCCAGAGGGGTCCTCAGGCTCCCTGATGTGGGGAGGAGTTGACCAGGAGCTGGTTAAATCGGAGGTTCCCAGTTCCTTCCCAGACCTTCTCACCCAGAAAGCCTATTTATTGTTGGACATTTTTGCTATAAAAATGATGCTTAATGGGCACCACCCAAGCTGTAGCTCTCACACATCCAATCATTTCCTTAGGATAATGCTTTGAAGACGTTCTGATCAAGGATTGTGAACATTTTATGCTTTGGGGGAGATTGCCAAATATCCCTCGGCGGGACTGGGCTGGACTCCAAGGACAGCTCCCTGGGGGACCTGGGCGGTTTGTTTGGGGGACCCAATGGGGGGGCGCTGCGGGGGGCCTGGCTGCCACCGGAGGCCGCGGGTAATGCTGCGGCTGCGAGGAAGCGGCGGGGTGGGGACCGCGGGGTGCTCCGGGACTCGCGGGGGCGGGCACAGCTCCCCAGGGCCCGAGGTCCGCGCCCCGAGTCCTGCCAGGGCCGGCGCTGGCGGCGCGCCCGGCATCCACGAACCCCCGGGGGTGTGGAGGACTCCCGAGGCCGGCCCTGGCTGACCATCTTTGCGATGGGGGGTCTTTTGGGTTTAAAGGGTCTGGAGGAAGCGGGACCCGAGACTGGCTGCGCGGGTGTGTGCCCCGCCCGGAACCCCTCTCAATCCGCGCTCTCCGGGGCGGCTCCCGGCCCGTAGCTGAGCACGGTGGGCTGGCCAGAGCTGGGCCACTGCAGCCCGAGGCAGGCTCCCCTCACGGGCACTGCGCCCAGGGACACCCCGTTAGCCGCTGCGGTAGGATTCGAACCCGTGGCCGCCCGCACCGCCCGCAGCTCTGGCAGGGCCCCGCCCACAACCCCTGGCAGAAGGCCACGGCCCGCCCAATCAGAGTTTTCAGGTTCATGCAAATTAGCCTCCTCTTCACTGTACCCCACGCGCAGGTGAATCTGTTTTTCCCAGACGCCTCTGCCTCTTCGGGAGCGAGAACTACTCGGCCCGCGCTCTCGAGAGCCTTCTTCTGAGACGGAAACCGGAAGGCGAGCCCCGGGAGCTCGGCGCTAGGCACCGGAAGCCCAGGAGGGAGGTCCGGAAGTGGTCGTTGGCCGCATTCCTTCCGGCCGGCGGGGCCGGCGCGGGGAAGCGGCAGCGGACGGGTGGCGGCCGCAGCGCCCATGGCGGAGGGTGGCCGCCCTGACGAGCGCCCCGGGGCGGGACTGCAGGCCGGAGCCGGGCCGGGGCCCGCAGGTAACGTGCGAGTGGCCGCCGAGCCGCAGGGCGTGTGGAGACGGCGGGGGCTCGCGGAGCCGCCGGGGCATCGGGTCAGCGCGGCACGTCGGGCGGGCGGCCCGGCCGAGGTCGTGCCCCAGCTGCTCGGCCTGGCGTCGGACTGCCTCTCCTAGAGCTTGCATTCTAATCGCCGGTCCGTTGGTCGATACGGATGTGCTATGCCCGCAACTATAAAAATGTAACGTGGGTCATCTTCCAGCTCTGAGCTGGAAAGCCCGCAGAGGTCAGGCCCCGGGAGGGCAGGTGCCTGTCTCCCCTGCCGTAGCCCACGGCTTGTCCGGGTGGTGAAGCGGACCCTTCCCCCACCCCACCCCACCCATGCACAGGCTGGGGACAGCGATAACGCCATCCCCTGCCAGGTCGTCAGTGACACAGCATGTCCGAGGACCCTTGGCCCACCAGCAGACGAGGCAGCTAGAAAGGCTCGTGCACACCCCCCAAAATAGCCATCTCACTTCGGGTCTCCACCTTGAAATATTCGTACTATGCAAGTGTCAGTCGGCAGGGGAAGTGGGTCGTTTCTACCGCAGACTTTCAGTGGCTGTGAAGCCAGCAGGGAGGCCAGCCTGAGTACAGGAGGGCTCTGAAAAAAGAGGCCGGGAGAAACTCGGCAGAATCTTCCCTGATTCTTTGCCCATGGTCTAGAGAGGTTCTCTCCTTACCTGTTGTCTGAGCTTGTGTGTATCAAATGCCTTTATGTGCTCTGGACTGTATATGCTTGTTTTTGAGAGGTCGTGTCTTTGGAGACCATCCCTCTCATCCATCCATCTCTCCACTTCTCCCTGTTGGGGGCTGGGGAACTGCTTTGAACAGAGCAGGTCAGACAGAGCCTCTTTCCTCCTGAGGTGTGGTGGTTGATATTGACTTTGACCCCAGGGATTTTACAGATACTTGAGGGTGTTAGAAGTCATCTCCTGTGAGAATGGGAGATAGAATGAGAGGTGTTCAGTTGGAAAAAGAGGAGGAGTGACAGCTGCCTCCCAATGTAGTTGGTAGGCTGTCCTGTGGAAGAAACAGGACTTTTTATATCCTGTGCAGGACTGTTTTGTGTTTTAGTGTGTTGTGGGCTTGTGGGTGGAGGGGCAACAGGTTTCCAGGTAAAGTTTAAGTGCCGTCCTGGGGTTGTCATTGGGACAGCTAGTCAGTAAAAATACAGATATGCCATTGTCTATGGATCTGAAGCTGGGGAAGAGGAGACTGCATTGAACTTGGCCAGGGAGTGGGCTGGAAGGAAGCCAGCAAAGGAGAAGATGAGAAGATAGCAGAAGTCCTGTAGCTTCCATTTACCTGTTGGTTCTTGTCTGATGTTTTCTACCACTCCTACTTTGAACTTTCACTCCAGAGTTCTTGTAATTGTGGGGTAGTTAACAGAGGATAATGACAGTGGAGGATAACGACTGAAAGATGGTGACTTGGTCTTCCCAGGCTTCATGCCTGCCTGTTGATCTGCTGCAGGTCTGGTGGGATCAGTGCAGGGGACCCAGGTTTGTGAACCTGTCATCTTTGTGTCTTATGTTTGCTGATTGACTATCAAATCCTGAAGGGAAGGATACTTCCTCATCACCCTCACTCTACCTGCCAGTGAGCCTCGTATACAGTAGGTACTTAAAGCAGATTTGGTTTGTATATAGAAACAACTCTCCGGCACCTGGAGAGGGTCCCCCGTGGAGTGGCCTGCTTTATAACTGTGTGCTTGGTCACACGCTAGTACAACATGGCAGGGTTCGGGATTTGAATCCCGCAGTTTGGGATCATGCTCTTTACTTATGCATCTGTCTGTGTAATTATTTTTACAAAACTTTTAAATCACCTGGCATTTATTTTGAGCAATGGTGTAAAATGAAGAGCTCAATTATTTCCAAATAGGACTCTAATTATATAAATACTGTTTGTTGAATACTCATTTCCATCCTCACTGATGCCCATTTATCATGTTATTTACACCATGGTCCTTTCTGGGTAGTTGATTGTGTTTGATTTATATCTTATTATTCTGATGGGAGATAAGTTTTATTGTAGTACTGTAGGGCTCCTCTCATTACTCTTACTAAAACAGCATCGAGCTATTCTCGCTTATTTGTATTTCCAAATAAACTGGAATTTTTATGTCACATCTGAAATAGAAATCTCAAAGAGATTTGTTAAACCTCTTCATTTATTTGGCACATGAAAAATTTCCCTAATGTTGAATCTTTTCGTCCAGGTATGTGATAATGTTTTTTTCATTTATTCCAGTCTTCTTTACGGTTTTTCATTTTTCTAGTCATCTCGTCTGTACATAAATAAATTTATATACATATATTTAAGAAATTTTCCCTTTTATTGAGATATAACATGGACAGTACAGTGCATCTGTCAGAAGGTTGCAGCCCGATGACTTGTTCCTTCTGTGGCCCCCTGTGGCCAGGATCAGGTGGGTGTGGGAGATCTGCCCAGTCACAGCTGCAGGGCTGGTTAGGCTGTTGAATTCTGCTATGTGCCTTTTTTGTTATGCAAATATGGATATGATTTTCCCAGTGTTAAGACACATTTTAGGGTAAATCTGAGCAATCATATGATGGATGTCTTTGATACATATCTTTTATTTCAGTCTGCTGATCTTTTATTTAGGATCTTGCTTCTGTAGCTTAAGTAGATTTGGTTCGTTCTCTCCACCTCCAACTTTTTAAAAACTTATTCTCGTCAGGTTTGGTGTTAGGAGTGTGCTAGCTTCCTGAGGGAAGCTTACTAAACTTTCTACCTTTTCTGTACACTGGGAGTGATTTTCTTGGGTTTGAAATTGACCCCCATGGCTGGGAGAGGAAGGGCTCACGCAGATGGCACCCCTGGGGTCGGTGTGGCAGGGTTTCCCTGAGCTGACAGGAGCCCCTCTCTTCAGTGCAGGTCCTAATCTGAAGGAGTGGCTGAGGGAGCAGTTTTGTGACCACCCTCTCGAGCACTGCGAGGACACGAGGCTCCACGATGCAGCCTACGTGGGCGACCTGCAGACCCTCAGGAGCCTGTTGCAAGAGGAGAGCTACCGCAGGTGAGCTTTGCTGCCCAGGGCTGGCCTGGGCCTGGGCCCCTGAGGTCTGCATGAAGCTGAGACCTCTCTGGTCTGGCTAGCATTTACTGTCTAGTTTGCAGATGAATGCCCTGATACTTGGAGGAATGCTTTCCAATTTTGGAGGACAGGGATTGAAAAAGAGACTGAGGAAGTGTGGTCAGAGTGTAGGAAATGGCCAAGTAGTATGGTCAGGGAGACTTCCCCAGGTCCTTTTCCCCTTTCTTCTTACACTCAGGCTCAGTGAATCTGCCCATTTGTTGATGCTCTTTTGTTCTTGCTGGTTATTTCTTTGGTGCTGAGGTCTTAGAGAATCTCTCAAGTCAATGCACAGCTGAGGAGGAATCCTTGAGACTTTCTTTGAGTAGATGCTACCCAGTGCTTACTTCTGGGTCCCTGCCTCTGTGCTCTGAATTCCTGAGCCTGGTTAGTTCTAAGCTATGTTGGAAGCTTGATGAGAGGAACCATGCCTTGGAGGTGACGTGTTGGGATTGGAAGCTGGTGTGGCACTTCTTGGAAGGAGTCTTGGTTGGACCATTGCCCTGACTGAGGGCCGAGTCTGCAGGGTCCCTCTGCAGCTGTGGGCCAAGGTGCAGCTCCCACATCAGCCTGGTGGTTCCTCCAGTGCTGTCCCAGAGTCAGAGAGACCCTAGTGGTCACCCAAGGCCCAGAGGGAGGCCCACCCTTAGCTCTTCCCAGGAGCTGGCTGGCGAGTAGAGGCATCTGGGCCTGACCCCAGCTTCCCCATCTAGTGTACCACCCACCCTGGCAGAGTAAGCACTTTGCACTGCTGGGCAAGAAATCTGGGTTCTGATCTTAGCTCTCACGCTAGCCGTGGGAGTGGGCTCTTAATGCCTGCCCTGCTGGGGGCAGTGCTCTGGCAGGCAGAGGTGTGAAATGTTGCATGAAGCAGGCCGCAGTGGTGCATTCCCGACTCGCAGGGCAGGTGGTGGTAGTGCTCTGGGAGGAGCCCGGGCTCACCCCGCACAGCCTGGCTCCCCTCTGTTCTGCCTGCAGCCGCATCAACGAGAAGTCTGTCTGGTGCTGTGGCTGGCTTCCCTGCACACCGCTGCGAATCGCGGCCACTGCAGGCCATGGGAACTGCGTGGACTTCCTCATCCGGAAGGGGGCCGAGGTGGACCTGGTGGACGTGAAGGGACAGACGGCCCTGTACGTGGCTGTGGTGAACGGGCACCTGGAGAGTGCCCAGATCCTCCTTGAAGCTGGCGCAGACCCCAATGGAAGCCGGCACCACCGCAGCACGCCTGTGTACCACGCCTCGCGCGTGGGCAGGGC
>PVKY010009498.1:0-13262 GCA_004027775.1 Bradypus variegatus
TGTTTTACTTCCATATATAGCCATACCACATCCTCTTCACATCCAAATGTAAACTGGTTTAAAAATCAGATCTTGCCACCAATACAGCGTGCTTATATAGACTGATAGAGTCGGGGCTCAGGCTATACAGGTTCTTTAATGTCAGGTTCAGAAATAAGGATATATGTGTACAAAAGGGGTCCTTTGGGGGATCTAATTAATCTGGGCCTGGAAATTTGGAAGTGAAACCTCATTTGTCTTGGGTGTCATATCTTCCCTAATGTATGTTCTGCACTTTCCATTTTGATTTCTATTTTTTCTGCTGGAAAAAACAGAGGTAAAGGAAGGGTTCAGTAGTTTTATTTTTCCATAATTTTTTTTCTATCTCTCTTTCAACATCAGTTAATATTATACCACCTTTCCCTAATCACCTATTGTGAGCCTTACTCACAATAAAGCTTTTCAAAAGCCATTTTGGTGTCATTAGCACAGGTTTATTGAGATACCACTTCATATTAATTCCAAAGGGAGACAGTTTGTCATTATATATGAAGAACTAAATTTTTCAAAAATTTCTATCACATGGGAGTGGTATTCCTCTTAAGAGTCTCAAAAACAGAATCATGCCCACCTTTTATCTGAACTTTTTAACATTCTACTTTTCTCAGAGTATGTATCTGACAACCCCAGTGTTCCCTTTCCTAGCTATCTGAATTTCAAGAAGACATTACTTATTTCAGCTAAGGCTCTAGTCACTTTTATAACCACTTAATTCTCTTTGGTTCAGAAGAATGAAGTCATTTCTTCCATGACTTCTTTCACTTTGAGAAATAAATTTACCAGATTTTAAAAAATGTTTTCTCAATATTATTAGTCATTAGGGAAATGCAAATTAAACCATACCATACCCACTGGGATGCCTGTAATTAAAAAGATAGACAATAAGAAATGTTAGTAAGGATGTGGAGAAATTGGAGCCCTCATATATGGCTGGTGGGAATGTAAAATGGTTCAGCCACTGTGGAAGATACTTTGGAGGTTCCTCAAAAAGTTAAATATAGAGATACCATATGACTCAGCCCTTCCACTCCTAGGTATATACCTCAGAGAACTGAAAACATATATTCATGCCAAAACCTGTAAGCAAATGTTCATAGAAACATTACTCATAATAACTCCAAACTGGAAAAATTTCAAATGCTTACCAACTGATAAGTGAATAAATAAAATGTGATGTATCTACATCATGGAATATTATCCAACCATAAAAAGAATGAAGTTCTGCTAAATGCTACAAGGCAGGTAAACCTTTAAAACACGCTAAGTGAAAGAAGCCAAGACAAAAGGTTACATATTGTATGACATTCCATTTTATATTTTTATATGGAATGTCCACAACAGGCAAATCTACAAAGACAGAAAGATTAGTGGTTGCCAGGGGTTAGAGGAAGAGGGGAATTGGAAGTGACTAGTAATAGGTACAGGATTTCTTTTGGGGGTGATAAGAACATTTTGGAACTAGATAGTGGAGATGGTTATACAACCTTGTGAATATACTAAAAACCACTCAATTGCAAAAAAAAAGATGCTTAAAAAATGATTTTCTTTTAGAAGAAATGAAATTGCTTCAGATGGCAAGGTGATTAAGGTTTCCTATCTCCATGTACCTTGACCCCTTATAAATTCTGAAACCCACAATAGGAAAATATCATTTGTATACTTCTAATTGAATTGTTTATACACTGCAATAAGAAAATTTTGTTTTTCCTCTTATCCTCACCCAAATTCTCTTTATATGATTTTATAGTTACATTTGTGGATTTATATATAGAAAGTAGTTTTTATATTCAGTGTTTCTTCTACTTGATCTGTTCCTTTGAGGTGGAGTATTCAATATACTCTATTGCTCTATTAAATCATGGGGACCAACATATCTATTTATTCTCTTATGGCTCAAGGTCAACTTGGTTTTTATTTCAGATTCATTTTTTTGTTTATAGAGATTAAAACCAAAGATGACTGGCTAAAAGAGGTTTGCCTCTGGAAGTGGGCCTGGGTTGGGAAGAGGCTGTTGCTTTTCATCATAACCTCCTCAGCGGGGATGATTGTCCTGTAGCAATTTTGAAAACAGAGCTCTGAGATTTGGAACCTCAGATGACGGAAGAATGATGCCTCATTAACAGAAAGAGTTGATAGGGAGAGACAGAGGATAGAGAACCAAAGTAGAAGAATCATATTAAACATAGACTGTGGGGAAGGTGCCGAAATCTGCCAAAGCTTCCTTTTTCCTTATGTTCACAAATGTTTGCTGCAGTCAGGCAATCTGGGGAATGCAGGATGAATAAAGTGTGTTTCGTATCCTTCTGGATCTTGCTGGCTCATATAGGGGATAACATACCACACAGATTACTGGAGAACAAGACGATCCGTGCCAGGTGCCTTTAGGGTTACACAGACAACAAGGAAGACAAATGGCAGGGATGGGCCAGATCATTTTCTGGCATGTATGGAGAATCATAGAGGAGGAAGCACTGATGTGAAAAGATGGGCTACTTTTAATAGGCATACACTGTAGGGAAGAGAAGGATACACTAGGCAGAGAATGATACAGCAAAGGTACAGAGAGGCAAAAGAGTATACGAAGTATCTCTCAGAGGGTAAGAATATACATCCCCTCAGCTAGAACATAATATTTGCATAAAATACAACTGAAGACAAAGCTGGGGAGGTAGGGAGATACAGCTGTAGAAGTTAAATATCAGCCCAAAGGCATTGGCAAATCTTAAGTTCTTGAGCTGGCAGGTAATATGATCAAAGCAGTGTTTTAAAATTAACAGCAAGGAAGAGCATGATGGATTGGAAGGAAGAAGAGGCCAAGAACACGGAACCCAATTAGGAAATGACTACAGCTTAGGGTGGTAATGTGAGTAAATAAGAGGAGAATGAAATGAAAGATGAATTAAATTCAGTGAAGAATTCTCCATATTTCTGCTTTGGTTGTGAACAGGTTCTGACCCTAAGAAGTCCAGAGTGTTTGCTGTGGTCCATTCTATGTGGGTGAGAATACCAATGGACCTGATCCTATTCAACCTGCTAATGCTTCTTTATTGACATGAGTTGGAGAGGGGCAGATAAACCAAAACTGGTTAATTCAAAAGCTATTTTTATTTCATTTTGAAAAGGATTCTGTGCATCTGCCATTTTCCTAGTGGTGACTGCTCTAGCTGGTATTGAAATGAGTCTTTTATCTGAACTCACAGCTGCTGGCATTCAGTGGAAAGGATGAAGGGGAACGCTCTCCAATATCAAGAGTTCATAGTACAGGACTCATAAAGTGGATCAACACTTTGGAAATATTAACTCAGGAATGAAGTCCATTTTCCTACACCAAACTAGAGAAACATTCACTCTAGTATTGGAGGGATCTCTGGGTAGGATGGAGCATTAGGGTGTTTCCCCCTTGGTCCCCAAAAAAGCAGCTCTCACCCTGGGAAGAACATTTGCCCTCCGTGGACGTAATGACAAGAAAGGCTCCTGCATGGCAGGGGCCCCAGTGTGGGGAAAGAGGGAGCTGAGATGGATCAGATTTTTATTCAAACCGCAAGGGTCTTCAGATCAAATCCTGGCTGTGAAAGTAGATGAAAATCAGACGTCCTCTCAGCATGAATGGAGTTTGAGGATGTGTGTGCATATGTACTTGTGCATGTTTTGCTCCCCAGAGACCCCATCTTGACTCATTAGCAGGTCGGAGGCCAGATGGAAATTTAAAAAACTCACTTGCTCTGTGCACCTACCCATGGACATCGGTCCTCCTTATAAGGTGGACTTCTCAAGCCATTCAAATTTCAGGAATACATGGGCATGTGCAGATGCTCACAAATGCATGCACACTTCTGCATGAATACACTTCTTTGCCTTATTTGGTCTGCAAAAATATAGGAGGTTCCAGAATCTGGAGCCTGAAGATTAATATTTGGAAATGCAGTGTATAGGAGTTGACTTCCTGCATGTATGTGCTATATACAGCAGCTGTGATTCTTTGGGTAATTCAGGTTTTAAAGAGAAGATCCTGTATGTGTTTTCCCCCTTGTCACTGTGGACAAGCATTTCTGCTTACAGAGAGGTGACTCTCCCTTCCGTGATGTGAGATTGGCCAGGATGTGGAGTGGTGGGTGGACCTGGGGAGGGGTTTGGGATGCTTCCTACCTTGGCGGGCACCCTGAATTCCCCATACTCTTTCAGCAGCTCCTGAGTCTCTTCTGCAGTTTCTCCAGTGGAGGTATGTGTTGAGAGGTAATATTCACCTGTTTCTTGGATCCAATCCAGTGCCTATGGAAGGAAACAACACACCCAGTCCCCCAAAAGTCAGCTGTCAATAGGAGAATATCTCATGCAACAGTGAAGGTTTCTGTGAGGGACCCAGGAAATGCTGATGTGATTGGATTGGTATGCAGCTCTGAGTTGATTTTATGAATGAGTTCTCTGGTAGACTTGGATTGGAACATTCCACCAGTAAAGAGTGTCTCCTCCATCAGACCAGGGATCTGCTCTGAACCATCCATGAGCTAGGGGCAGTCTGCCCCCAGCATTTCCTTACAACTCCTGGTACCAAGTCTTGAACAGAGTGCCTGGAAAATGCTGAATGACTGGTAAGTGACAACCTGTTCTCTTTCTTGTCTTCATCCCCACCTCCTATCTCCACTTTGCCTGCTGCTATGGCCCTCTTCTGCATGTCCTGAGCTTTGGTCATCTGGGCCTCTGCATACTACACAGAGCTGAGGCAAGGCTAAGGAATGCTCTGGACATACCTGCTTAGCGCTGCGCTCGAACACCACGTACTGCTGGCACTGGTCTAACCTCCGCTTCTTCAAGGTCCAGAAGTGTAGGACACGATTCTCCCTCTGCAAGAGCTCACTCAAGATGGCTGTGGGGCAGGGAAGATGATGGTTGGTCACAGGCAAGCTCTGAACAACCAACTACTTTAGCTCCATGTCCCAGGTGCCAGATAACTGTGACCTTCAAAGCCTCTCCAGGGGATAGTCTAAGCATTAGAAGTGAGCAAAGGCTTGATATAGAGAGAATTTCCCAGAAGGAAGCAAAATCAGGGAGATGGGTGTGAGAGCATGTTGATGAGGATTCCATCAATTAAGGGGGAAAGAATACACCACCAGTGACTTAAGTGACCCTGATTGTCTTCACACTGAAGCTACTCCTTGATGATAAGAGACCTTGGTAAGTATCAGTCCCTAAAAAGGCAACTCAGTTGGCCGCTAGGTTCTAATGAGAATGAATGGATTTTCAAAGGAATCTCAGTAATTCTGGAGGAGTTGCTATGAGAGAGGGCAGGAGATAAACAGTGGAGTGGGGACTGGTGTAATTATATGGATAACCTGTGTTGGGCACACAGCACTTTAACGGAATAGCCTCAATTAAAGCACTTCTAAATTGTGGGCATAGGGAAGTTGGGCTGGAATCATGTCTCCAGGTCACCTCTAGGTCCAAACTTCCATGTTATCTTGGATCCAATCACAAGAAAAGCTGAAAGCTATTCTCACATTTCCTCTAATGATGTTAAATGAGAGAATATCTACAAGGCACACAGCATCACAAGTGGGGCATACTGGAAATTCTGTCCAGGTTATTTCCCCCGCTACTTCTCCTTCTGTTGTTCTCCAAGCAGCTGGGTACATGGATAGATTTCTTAAGTGTTTTAACAGTTTATTTTATGCCTGAAGCAATAAAATATATTTTGTATTAATGTGCCTCATGCTTCATGCTAACTACAGTAGATATTAATGGTGACAGATAATATTCTCACTATGTGGGAGGTGTATATTTTCACAGTAAATTATTATTTTTTCAGTAGATGAGGAAATTGAGGCTTAGACGGGATGGGTAACTTGCTTAGGGACATTCAGATAGGAAGTGGTAGAGCCAGGATTGAAGCTAGATCTGTTTGACTTCAGAGCCTGTGTTCTTAACCACCTTCATCTCCCAGGTTACTAGGATTGAAATTCTTTGCTTCACAAAGATGGCCAATCCAAATTGTAATGCTTGTACTTAGAATTTTTTGTCAATTTTATATACTTGTCATATCCTTCTCTGTAGGTCTGGCTCTCTAAGGTTAGATTATATTTCTCTCCATTAGGCTGAGAGCTTTTGTCTGCCCCAATTATTCACCCTGCTATATCCATGTCTTTATCATCTAACTTTTCATTTCCTCCCCAAAGAGGCAAAGTATATTCCTCTATTCCATGACTCAGGGTTTGACCATGTGACTTACTTTGGCATATGGGTATTGACAGACATAAAGCAAGCAGGGGATTGAAATGTGCTTCTGCTCTTGGCCTTGCCCCTTGCACATTCGCTATCACCACTATGAGAACTTCTCCAGGTAACTGCTCCCCCGTCAACCCAGGTCCCATAATTAATGCACATGGAGTCCAACCCACGGTGAAGGAGCCAAGCCCAGCCAGACCCATGACCAGAAGCAGAACCGCATAACTGCATCCAGCCAAGACAGGTGTGTTCACCAGCTAACCCACAGACTCTTGAAAAATAAATGCTTAAGGTTGTATGAAGATGCATTTTTTGGTTGGTTGTTATATAGCAATACTGGCTCCCATAACAAAAACCTAAAATACATGGCACTGGCTTTGGGTCCAGGCATCAGGTGAAAAGGAAACTGACATGGGAGGGATTATAGGTCCTTACTCAGGCAGAAGCTTCAAATAGGCAAGGATAGAGTGAGGACTTGTTTCCTTTAGCCTTCACATCCCCTAGTCAGAGCTATTCTCAAGGCAGCTCCCTCTGTGGTGGCTAATCAATCCAGATCAGGCAAAATTCCTAAAGAGCTTAGGTTTTGTTATCCCCTTTTTCTTGAAAGTTTCATATGGTCAACAATCTTCCTTTGTCCCCAAGAAGACATAAGCACGTACTGCTCCCTCTGAGTACCTGCCACTCTTCAGCACACAGTAGGTGGTGGTGTGTGGTCTCTCAGCAGGCAGCTGGCCTCATCCAAGCTGTCACCAACATACGGAAGTCAGAACACAAGCTTTGAAAAGGGCTGGAAGGAGAGGGTGGCATAATGCTAGCCACTCACAGGTCCTTCAGCTGCCAGCAGAAAAGCACATCTGGAAAAGGAACTCAGGTTTCCTCCTTTTTGTAGGGAACTTTGTTTCTTAAGTTTAATTCTTTTAGGTGGTCTCTGATTTTCCTAATGCTTGAGCTCTGTGAGCAGGGAGGAAAGCCTTTCCAGAGAAGCAGACCAGTGGAACTCCTTCCATCCACCCCAGCTCTGTCAACGGGCACTCCACAGCCACCAGTGTGTTTCCGAGCCACCCCTGCTCCTTCCTCAAGAAAGTTTAGTTCCCTCTCTTACCTTGGTCTCCAGGCTTGTGCTTCACTGCTTTGTCAAAATGATATTTGTTAAACCCCACTCACCCAAAGGCTAATTTCTGCATGGTTAGATTAAGTGATTCAAGGGATTGCAATTTAAACTTAATGTAGTCAGATAATAAGCAATTCTTGTAAAGTTTCTTGTTTTTTCATACTTTCATAGACGTCATAGAATTCTGAGAGAAATTTAAGATCACATAGACCAGTACTTATCTAAATTTTATGTGCATACAAATTTCCTGGTTGTGGGGAAGTCTTGCCAAAATGTAAGTTTCAGACCCAGTAGGTTTGGGTGGGGCCTTAGATTCTGTGTTTCTTATAAGCTCCCAAGTGAATGTCGAGGCTCCTGGTTTGGGACCACAGTTTGAATCCAGACAACTCCTCTTATTTATTTTTTACAAATACAGAAAAAGTTTTATTATAGTCCACACTGTATAGGAAAACAGGAGGCAAAAAGGCCTCATACCTGTCTCCCCCAGTCATAAGTGTCTGGGATTTTTATGGGATTAGACAAAGGGAGCTGGAGATAGTGACATTGGAAGCCTGGATCTAAGAAGTTCTTTGAAGAGCCTGGGTAAGCACTAGTTAACAGTTTACAGTACTGTTGTAAATAGTTTAATTAACATAAGTTAACAAGTAAAGCGCCTCAAGCGCCTCAATTTTAAAAAAGAAAATTGGAGTTTTAAAATACTAAGTGACAAAGCCAGCATTAAACTTAGTTTTCTATTGCCAGTCCATGTTTCATTCCCAAGCTATAAAATATCCTAGTCTTGTGCTATTCAACGTTATTAGCCATTAGCCGCATATGGCTATTTACATTTAAATCACTTAATATTAAATAAAATTAAAAATTTAGTTTCTCAGTTGCACCAGCCACATTATAAATGCTCAACAGCCACGTATATGACTAGTGGTTACTGGACTGCACAGTGTAGAGACAGAACATTTCCATTATCTCAGAAAATTTTATTAGTCAGCACTGCCCTAGACTCTAAGATAAATGAAAAACCTCTGAGGAAGTTTTATCCTCTTTTTTCCATTCCAAATCTTGATGAATATTTAAAAACTGACCATGACTCACCACTGCCCACCCCACTCCACATAAACCTCTAAGGAGAAGAGTCAGGAAACGTGCGAGTACGTGAACCAGGCACGCAGGGTGTGGTAGGCGGGGCCGGGCCCCAGCCCATGCTGCCCACGTGGCCTGGTGAGTCGCACTGACCTTTCACTTGCTGCTCGGGGCCCCGCGTGTGGCTGGCGACGCTGGGCGTGCTGACGTTGTTCCTGTGGATGTACTTGAGGAACACCTCGGCGTTGCGCCGCGCCAGGGTGCAGGCCTGAGGGGGACAAGGCTGTGAGGCTCCCAGCATGGAGGGAGCCCAAGACACAGGAGAAAAGGCGCCTTCCTCATCCCACCTTTGGAGGAGGCTTGAGGACTTGACTGTGATGAGGATTCTGGAACTTTGGGTGAGAGGAAATCGAGGACTCACTTCTGCTTCACGGACACTCCAATTCCAACTTCAGATTTCTGAGTTTTCCCTTCATCAAGTAAATAATGACTCCCAAAACCTCTCCCCTTTCCATCTCAGATCAAAATAAGGAACCAGTCATCCCCTTACCTATATGCTAAGTAGGTATACTAACATTCACTCTCATTTACCTATATGCTAAGTAGGTATACTAACATTCACTCTCATTTACCTATATGCTAAGTAGGTATACTAACATTCACTCTCATTTACCTATATGCTAATTAGGTGTACTAACATTCACTCTCATTTACCTATATGCTAAGTAGGTATACTAACATTTGCTCTCAGGCTGGTTTTCCTCTGCCCTCAGAATGCCTTTTAAATAACCACCAGTGTAACTCCAGGGAACATAAACTCACTTTAAAATTAGTTTAATTTAGACTTGAGAAAGTAAATTTGGTAAACAAACCTATTAACCATACATTCGAATCTAAGTGGCAATTACCAACTGTTTTCAAACCTATTTGTCCATCAAATCCATTCCCACACCTCAGTAACACTAATGAGCATCCTATTGATGGGAAATGCTGATCTACATAAGGAAGAAGAGCCACTACAATACCTCCTAAGACTCCTGTTAGCTGTGGGTGGTAAAGTGGACAAATAAAACTCTCCTGGTTGTACGGTTGGAGGATACTGAGGCCCAGAAAGGGCAAGAGAATTGAAGACAGGTCAGATCCGGAATCTAGGTCTACTAACAGAGTATTACTAGTTTCTCTTAAGGCCATGTATTTTCTGAATTTCCCTAAAATCTTTTTTTTTTCTGATTGTAAAATTAATACATGCCAATCCACTAAATTTTAATCTACAGTTTTCAGACTTAAATTACCTCTAGATAAAACTGTCAGTTTTTAAAACCTTCTGATACTTAGCATCTGATCTTACAAACAACTTATTTAAAATTCTGAACTCTAGGTTCCATACATTGGGCATATAATTCTCACCACGATAAAGAGCTCTCACCTATGGTTTTAAGCGCACAAGGAAAACATCAACAAGAGACTTTTTCTTTTTTTCTTTTCATTTATGAAGAAATATCATTATATTTAAAGTCATTGATATGCTCAACTTAAATTGTTTATAAAATTTGTTTTGGAATAGGGAAGACTTTTAAAATAATCTTAAGCCCTTGTATTTAATCTTATTTGTAAAACTGATTAACAATGGTTTTGATTAATGTAGGTGCAGATACCAGATAGATGGGAGAAGGACAGGGAGAAGCTATCTTTAAAAGAGAATAACAATAAAATACAAAGAGGTGGGCAAGCAGGGAAAATCCCTAATAGAAGAAAAGGCAGTTAATTACAGAATTGTATAAAATGAGTGGCAACACGTAAGGGTATAAAAATTCCTTTCGTTCTTTCAGAAGCCTGAGGGGAAGCAGAACATGAGAGCAAAGAATCTGAAAGTAAATGGAGACTACAGATAAATTCTAACACAGAAGACTGTCAGAGAGATCAAAGGCTAGAGAAAAGAGGCTTACAAGAGCTTTCAAAACCAGCTGAAAGCCAGTTTAGGGCTAGGACTGGGCTTCCTACCTGGGATGCTTGAACTCTACTTTTAAAATATCCAAAATAAGGTATTTCTATTTTAATACAAGGAGATAAACAGGGTTACATTTATTGGCAATTGATACTTATTAAATTAATAAATAAATAACATGTCTAAATGTATTTCCTTAATTCTTACACTAAATTTTGTTTATTTTTATGGTATTTGCTATCCAGGCTTTTATCTTTCAATAAAAATATATTTTTATAAACCAAACATAATTGAATTAAAGTAGTATTTTTCTCAATTGATGACACCAATGGGCTACGATATTCCAATCTGGCACCAGGAATAATGGGATATCCTAATTACCCAACCACACAAAAAGTGCTAAAACAGAAATAAATGTTTGAAGGGTAACCTTTCCAATTCACCAGCCAATATTTGCTCTGTAAATATTCCCTATAGGAAAACAGGGACTAGGAAAAACCCATAGGATGCTGTGAGTGTGCATGCATGTGTGCGTGCGTGTGTGGGAGGAGGGGGAGGGGAAGGTGAAAGAGCAGGGGCTGGATTTGGAGACCTTGGACCACCAAGCGCTCTGACCTTCAGAAAGGCCTCCTTTTGTTCCAGATGTTTGCTGATGAGTGGAATGACGTGGTCGATCTCTGCAGCTGGCCCCAGTTTATCTCGTCCACCACACCAGTCTTCATCTCTCCGGTATTCTTGTTCTAAACTCTCTAGGACACTGCAAACCTAATGAATTGTGGAGGAAAAGACTCAGCAAATTCATCTCTCAGGAAGTATTTTCTGAGAACCTTCAGCCAACAGCTCTACGTGGGTGACCTTTTTCATTGGAAGTTCAGTTTGTAGATTTAGAGTATGCAGTGCCTCGTGGGGATTGTGTGTCTGGAGCTCAGGAGACAGATTATGACTGAGGATATGGATTTTGGAGTTAATGTCTTATGCCAATAGCTAAAGGCTGAAGTTATAGGGGTTGATGACCTCAACTAGAGTAAAAAAGGACAGACACTAGTATTTTGGGGCTTTCAAAGTATACATATGTATGTATGCACACTATTTTTTTTATAACCTCACAATAACCCTGTAAATTAGGTGGAACAGGAAAATGCACTTGACTTGCCCAATAATCTAAACCAACCCCACAATAAATAGCCTCAAGCAGAAGTAAAGGAGAAAGTTGCCTATGGGGTATGATACATGAGGCCATAAATAAACGCCATCTTTTCTTTCCCCTGGGGAAAAATAATACAGTAAAAGGTCCCCAAAGTCCAACTATAAAGCAATGACATTTCCAGGCTTTCCATTGCTAAATGCAAATTTCCTTCAGAGAGATAACGAATTTGGGTTGACCTAAAAAATGGTAAGCTTCCAGTTCTAAAAATGCTGAAGCAACTATGCTAAATGACCTCACCAAACAGCAGAAGCGTTTTGAAGGGGGCTTGGAGGGAAAGTTAGTTTGGGTACCACAGTGGGAGACTCAGAGCAGCCTAGTTTCAGGGCACTGATGCCTGAGGGATGATATGTAAAACAGAAACCCACATTCCTATACTTTCCATCAAATGGATTTTGATTACCTGCTTGGATGTGGCAGCAGGGGATAGCAGTTACAATTCAATGCTGGCCTCCCCTGTCTGGGAAGGTCATTCCTTTTGATGAAGGGCATAGCTTTGGGAAGGACAGTCACTGAGTGATGAACTAACCCTCAGTGAGCTGAAAGATGTCCCAGGCAGAGCACCTTTAAAGCCCAGACATGCTTCCCTTGCCATAAGGAGGTCTGTCCCTGAACTCCAGTTGACTTCTCTGGTCCCAGCTCTAGCACCAGGCACCTCTCTTTATCCAAGGCAGGAAAATGTTCAGGCAGGCTCATGTCTTCAGATAAAGCAGATAACAGACATGTAAAAATTTTAAGAAATAAATTGAGGCCTTTCCCATCAAACTATTGGACTTAGGACCAATCATTTGGAAGCTAGAAGGAATCAAAAGATTATCAAGAGTAAATCTTTTCACTTAATAGGCAAGAAGAAATCCAGAGAGGTAAAGTGACCTTGGGCAGGTCAGTTGAGAGCCCAATCTTCCAACTCTTAATACAGTCCTCTGGCCTCTTCAGCACCTTGATACATCTTAAATTTAAATTTGTGTATGTTAGACAGGAATTAAACTTCATTTTTCCCAGGTGGATATTCAGTTGTCTAGCACCATTTGTTCAAGACTTCTCTTTCCTCCTTGAATTGCTTTGTCAAAAATGAATTGATTATGTATGGGGGGGGGTCTACTTCCTGACTCTCTATTCTGTTCCATTGATACACATCTGTTCTTAAACCAATAGCATTCTGTCTTGATCACAGTAGTGTTAGAATGGGTCTTAAAATCAGGTAGTGAATCTCCTCTAACTTTGTTCTTTTTCAAGATTGTCTTGGTCATTCTAAGGTTCTTTGAATTTTCACATAATTTTAGATTCAGCTTATCTCTTTCTACCAAAAAATGTTTGCTGGGATTTGATTGGGATTGTGTTGAATCTACAGATCAATTTGGGGAGCCCTTTAGTATCTTAGCCTGCTGCTTCCACTTAGGTGGCCATCGAAGGCATCATATCCCTGAAATAACAGAAAGGATACCTGGGAGAAGGTTCCTGTAACATGGCCCGGGGCTATTTGATAGGCATGTTATATTTGCTTGGAGGCTAGACTTTCCCATGGTCCTTATAAGTCACCCACCCAGAGGAGAATGTTTCTCTGATCTGTTTCTACCAGTGGACAATTCAAATGAGGAAACTATTTTATACTGAATAAAAT
This sequence comes from Bradypus variegatus, assembly GCA_004027775.1. Taxonomy (NCBI): domain Eukaryota; kingdom Metazoa; phylum Chordata; class Mammalia; order Pilosa; family Bradypodidae; genus Bradypus; species Bradypus variegatus. Next base: position 13,217 of record PVKY010009498.1, read on the forward strand.
CCTCTTAGCCCTTGTACATACTGCTGTACAAATGTAATGGTAATGG
>PVKY010009499.1:0-13217 GCA_004027775.1 Bradypus variegatus
AGAAGATCCCGTCACTATATGTGGACACCAGGCTTCCTGTTTCAAGTTCAGCGTCTATAGCTATATTTTATATCCTCAGGGACCAAAGGGCAAGAGCCTCACAATGACTCAGTCCTTCACTTCCTCCTCTTAAAGCAACAGATGCCCAAGATTTGGGCTCCAAATGAGGATTCTAAATGAGGAGTCTCTGTGGAATAAAGAAAGAGACTTGTACTGCCTTCCACTAAAATATAAAAAAAAAAAAAACCCACACTTCCAGGAGTCTCATTTCTGAAAGAAATTTAAATAGATTCCATGTCTCCATCCTTGTCAAGGACTCTCTCGTAGAGCACTGGTTTATTTTACAGATGTCATAACCAAGACCCAAATAGGCAAAGCCCACTCATCACCTTGTCAAATGCTTCCATTGGACAAAGAGCAAGGATGAACTTGGGGTGCCGTCCCCGTCACATGTAACAAGTCCCCTCCAGTTGCCGGATGCACATCCTTCCTGACATAGGATGGCACCACTATGTTTTGAAACCTACTGGGAGGTTACTTTAGTTGGCAGAGTAATGGCCCCCAAAGATGTTCACATCCTAATTCCTGAAACGTGTGCATATATTGAGTTATGTGCCAAAGAGATTAAGGTCATAAATGGAATTAAGTTACAAATCAAATGACCTTAAAATAAGATTACATGAGATTATCTGGGTGGACCCAAATGGAATCACAGTGTTCCTTATAAGTGAAAAAGGGAGGCAAAAGAAAAGAGTCAGAGAAAGAGATGTAAGGATGGAGCAGAGTCAGAGAGATTTGAAATGCTGTGCTGCTGGAGCATGAAGTTGGAGGAAGGGGCCACAGTCCAAGTAATGCAAGTAGCCTCTAGAAGCTGGAAAAGGCAAGGAAACGGATTCTTTACTAGAGCCTCTAGAAGACAGTGCAGCCCTGCCGATATCCTGCTTGCAGGACCTGTGTTGGACAGAATTCTAGCCTACTGAACCATAAGATAATTTTTATGTTGTTTTAAGCCACTATATTTGTAGAAATTTGTTACAGCAGCAAGAGAAAAGCAATATAGTACTATCTGGTTGTTAGTGTCCTCTTTGAAGGACCTTAAGAATCTTGGGTTCCATGAGTCCATCATGTCTCCAGAATCCAAGACCATTCACTGCAGGAGAAGCATTCTGGCCAAGGAAGGCTTGGCCCCAGCACCCCTCAGAGGTCCTCTCACGTTTCCTCAAGGTCTTGGGCAGCTGGTCATCAGACAGAGCCATGGTCCGATGTAGGAGATATTAACAGATGGATTCAAGGACCCCCAACATTGAGATGCAAGTGCCACCACATGTCAGAGAATAACCACACCAGAAACTCGCAGCCAACCGACACGGCATATATGCATTGTCCATTGCCTTCTGCTCCCGGACAAAGTAACACAACATCAGTGTAGAGGAGGATAGATGCATGGTTGTGCCCTGTGCCTTGGGATCCCTGGAATCTATAGAAGATGAAACCACAGACAGTAAAAACGTGCCTGAGAAATTGCATCTATGGCTGAGTCTTTACCATCCTAAGGATTTCTCAGGTCTGCGTGCAAGGCTGTCACCTCTGCAGAAATGCCATCTGTATGAGTTTTCCAGGAATGCCCTAGTACAGTAGTGGTAACACCATCTTCTCCAGAGCCCTTGGGTTTCTGGAGTTACCTTGAAGACTACCTGGGCAGCACCCAAAGAATCTGCAACCAGAGTTATTCTGCTTTATCTATCATGCCTTGGGGTTCCACATAAGTTTGTTTAGAGAAAAAGTTCATTTTGGGGGGGGAGGGGGTGGAATATGAAAACACTGCTTTATTGAGAAAGAAAAAAAAAAAACTTCTGCTGTTAGAATCCTAGAATCCAACCTGAGACCCAAAGGAGAATAACTTGCTCAAGTTCAGGGTCTGGATAGTGACAGATCAAGTGTTCAGAAGGGGGATTTTCAAATATGCAAAGTAGAGAGAAGAGTACAACCCCATGTATACATTATACAGCATTATCATATTAGGGTCAATTCTTTTTTATTCCTATACCCACCTCCCTCTGCTACCTGGATTTTTTGGCCAAAGAAAGAGAAAGAAGTCTACTGGGGTTGTCCGGAGACATTTCCCTCACTTTTTTCTTAAGAACAGACAAAAGATGATGCATCTCATGCCTTTCAGATGCCTTCTTGCCACTCAACAGTGTTATGTGAGGCCATGATCCTTGGAGCTTCTGCTCCCAGCTGAAGACAATACAGGAGAAGTGAACCAGCACACTAAAAGGGCGGGGGGTAGAGGAGAGGAGCCTGGGTCCTGCCTGACCCCATGAGCTAATGGGATATCCCACCCTGGGAATGCCCAGCTTCTGGACTGCCTATTAGGTAAGAGGAGAAACCTCGGATTACTGAGGTGTTCTTACCCGGGGTTGACTTTTACTTGCGGTCAGAGCATCCCAACAAGACGTTCAGCCGTAATGCTGAGAACCACTCATTTGGTAGACACTAGGCCTAAGCTACAGAAAGCAGTGAGAAACCACAAGTGAAGGAAAGGTCAGGTGCCCAGGGAGCCTCCTGGAATACAAAAGGCAGATCGGTACCTAGGAAATACCCTTCGCCCTGTCCCCCAAGCAGCACCTTGCTGTGTGTTGGCAACTGCCTTTAATACTCTGTTGTGGCAACAATAGTTTGCTTTAGCTGAGAAATGGCAAACTGCATGAAGTGAGAAGCCAGCCTAGTAACTTGTTTCCAAATTCACCTGATATATAAATAACCAATAACTAATCAAATATTCACCGAGTACCTGCAATCACCATTCCCAGTATTCACAGGGGTATAAAAATATGTAAGAGAGGACCCTGCCTGGACAGACAGACTCATGCTGGAGAGACAAGAGGGAGGAGTATGGAACCAAGAATACCAGCAGACAGCAGGTGCAGTTGTTCAGAGCAGGAGGAACTGGAGGGTGGGGCGTGTATATTTGGAGAAGGTATTTCAGGAGCCCGGAAGGGACCTGCATTCTATCCACGGACTCGCTTCTTCCCCAGCTTCTGGGGCCACCCCTCACCTCTGGGCTTCCAGGGCCACAATTTCATACATGCAGAAATCCTGGAAAATGAATCCAGAGGCTGGAACCAAGAGAGCCCAGCTGATTAAACTGATGGGGACTACGCAATGCCAAAGCATGGAAGCTAAACCCTCCCTAGACAAAGAACACACCAGCATCTTGCTGGGAGGGGTGAGTCTAAGTTGAAGTTCATCGGTTGATTGTATTGATGGGCACCCAATGGAAGCTTAGGAATGCTGGGGACCAGAATTGACATTTATGAAACACTGAACAAAAAAAGAAAGAGACATAGATTGGGACAAGAGAAGTAGATTATTCTTTAGGTCATGGGAATTAAACCTCTGCTGGAATAAACCCAGTAAGTTGCTGTGATAAAGAAGTATATGATTAAGTCACTCAATTAAATATTTTTCAGCACCTACAATTTGCCAGGTCCTTCTGGGTGCTGGGGAGACAGCAGTGAACAGAAGAGACAACATCCCTGCCCTCATGAAGAATAGGTTAGAGATAAAAAACAACCACCACATACATTATCAAATGTGAGGCACAGACAAATAGGGTTATGAGCTGTCTAATCTTTTAATGTCTATCTACTGTCTCCTGAACCACAGCATGGGCCCCTGGAGGGCAGAGAAGCAATCCTTCCACCCTATAACCACCCAAGTGGCTGTGTGGGCCAAGTCTCCACTGTGCTGACCCCAGCCCAGTGCTCATTGCCTCCGTCGGTAACCTACCCATCTTGTGAAAGGTGAGGTCCTCCTCCAAGGCTGGCCTCCCCCACATCTGCCACCCAGGACCTCACTGCTTCTCAAGGGCCTTGTTCTCCAGCAGGGCAGCATCTCAGACCTTCACCCAACCACCAGAAACTCACACCAAAAGGGCATTTTGGCCTAGACGTTATCATGTCACCTGCCCGCATTGAAGAGTGGCAAAATGTCATCGTCATGACAGTTTGAGCCCTGTCTTCCACATTCAATAATCAAATTAAGAAAACCAAAAAGGCAACTGAAAAACTTGAAAAAACAACCACTGTACTATTAGCTGACATTTGTGAGCATTTACGACGTGGGTGGCACTCTGCTAAGTGCTCGAATCCCTTCTCTCATTTAATTCTCCTAAGATCCCTGTGGTAGGTCCTGCTGTTATCCCTGGTTAACAAATAAGGATACAGACTTGGAGCAGAGAAATAACTTACCTAAAGGTCATCCAGAGCAGAGCTGGGGTTCAAACACAGGCTGTGTGCCTGCGGAACCCACGCTCCCAGCAAGTCTACCATCCCATGCCACACAAAGGGCTAAACTTATGGTTCTTTTTATACACCATGAACATGTCAGTGGAGAACTATGCCATCAGAAAAAGCAGGACCAGGGCCAAGCTCTCTCATTTGACTTCAGTCTTCACATTAATAACATAAGGTTCATTTCCTACTGAACTCTGAGGACCTTTTATTTCCCTGAAGGACTCTCTGCTTTGGGCTTCTGACCTAAGTCCTCCCATTCTATGAAAGGCTGGCCAAGCAGTGAGCTATGTTCCTGAACTGCTGCTACCCAGCAAAACTTGGTTGTAGGGCCAGAGAGAAATATTTGTAGGCGGGTTTCAGGCCTTCTAAAAATTCAGTCATTACTGCCGCCCACGCTAAGACAAAATGTCAGCCTGAGCCCAGAATACATGCAGGCAGTGTGTGGGGCAGCTTTCCAGTCGGCTCCAGCCTCACCCAGAATTTCTAGACATGGCCATGGAATTCTCCTTGAGTGCCCACAAAGCCCATTTCACACACACCAGCCCTGCATCACTCGGACATGTGTTCCGCTGAGACTGCCACTGGTACAGGGTGGTAGACAACTCATCTCCCAGGCCAAGTGCATCTGGCCCAACTTTTCCATGGGCCACTGTGCCCGGGCACTTGAACTCGGCCTACTCCTAATTTTAAATAAATCTTTGACTAAGTAAAAAGCAAAGCTCTGCCTGAGGTATAACCCACCCTGCTGTACCGTCTTCCTTGGCAGAAGAACAGGCTTCCCCAGGAGACAGAGTGGGCTGTCTGCGTGGTAACAGAGCAATGGTTGGAAAAGAAAACATTTGAAGGAACGGCCATGGTAGTGCAAGAGTCTGGCAGGATTTGGGATGCAGGGTGGCCACAGGACCCAGCTCAGTCTATAAGATGATGATGTCTCCTCTGCAAAGGACGAAACCCCCATGACAAATTGTAATATGTTGCAATGGAGCATCTGTCTTAAAACTGTGGGTGGGTTACATAAAGGACTCACCATGCTGGGGGCAGTTCACAGGGAGTCCGAGGGTTGGGAGGGTGTTAAAGCTCTACTCTTCGGCTGAGCCTCAGAGGGCTGACAAGCAGGGGAGGGAAGCAGCAGGCAGAGGGGTCTTCTAGACACAAGGGCCTGGGAGTCTGGCCAGCGCCTCCCAGCCACGCTGAAGTTTCTGCCTCTAAATCCTTTAAATGGCTGGCCCTGCTTCTGCAATCACACTTTGTCCACATTTTGGAGCCAAAGGAAAAGGGATGTAAAAGAGAAGGCATAAATGCCCTTCGTCGGACAGCTGGGAAGAAGCAGAAAAGCTTAAGGACGTTCCTGTCCACGTCAAGTTCCCAACGCAAAATGCAAAGGGAGTTTCTGAAAAGCAAAGATTTCTCCTACCCACCCACTCCCAATTTGGAGACCTTTGCATTTTCCATTTTTGCAAAATAAATACTTTTCACCAAAGTGAAAATATGAACCTAACAGGAGGTATAAGCATCAACTCAACAGACAGCCTGGTGGGTGTCTAACAGCTAAACTTCTCATCTTCATGCAAAAAGAAAATCGAACCCCTCCCTGACCATTAGATCATTTTATCTCCAGGATGCATGGCCCAGCTGTTTGTGAAGAAACTAGAAACGGACTATGGCATCCTCCAAGTGTCTCCTCATTGAGTTGCTCACACAGGCATGCTCAGCCAGGAGGAGATGGAACTCAAGTTTCAGCAGGAGTTTCTCCTAGTCAACCCCAGGCTGTCCTCCCCAACTCAGCAGCCACACATTCCTGAAAGAGTGGGTGAATCAGTGAGCACCTGCCCAGCTCCCTTTTCCTACTGGTTTTCCTGAAATCCTACTGCAGATCCCATCAGCCACAAGCAAAAGAGCCAGGGCCAGCACGGTCCAGAGGCTAAACTCTGCAAAAAAACTCAGAACAAGCCAGCAAGTGTGGCTTTCTCAGACACAATCCAAGAACAAAATTATTTTTAACCCCGCCACCACTTCCGGAAAACAATCTATAAGACCAGTTCACATGAGACTCATCTGGAGGTTGAGCTATAAAAGGCAAAGGTGAACTCACTACAGCCCCAGTGGGTTTGTGGACAGTGCACTGATCTAAAGGAGAGAAGTTTCCATGGGAGGCAAGTAGTGGCCCCCACACAAGCTGTGTGGCCTTAGGGAAGTCGCCTACCCTCTCTGGGTCTCGGGTTCCTCACATGTAAAAAGAGGAGGCTCAAGGTCCTGAAAGTCTTTCTGGTTCTGATATTCTGACTGTGAATGCCTTGGTCAGACATGGGTCGTGCCCCGCCTCAAAGGGCGAGCATCCCTGCTGCCAGTTCCAGGAGCTGGAGGAGCAGCTACCCAGACAACCTTCAGAGGCAGCCCAGAAAGGCGGTCTAGCCTAGAGCTGAGACTTCAAGCCCAGGCCTGGCTTTCCCATTTCTCCGATGTTCTCATTTTTCTGCCAACAGTGGCCGTGCATGTTTAAATGCCAGCTGCTTGGGAACTCACTGGGGGGGGGTCTCCTCCTCCAGCTGGTGTGTTATGGCATCAGGCTCTTCTGGTGCCAGGCAAGGCTGGACAACTTTCAGCCCTGCCCCTGCCTCTAGGAGGTTTGGGGTGGGCTGGAAGCCAGGGCATTGGGGACAATTTGTCCCATAAGCTATACCCCGAGCTCACTCCCCATTGGGGTGGCCCCAGCCATGGGCTCCCACACCAGCACTCATTTCCTCCCACAAATGTTAGGTTTCAGCTTCTTTGCAGCCACTTTTGGCAAGAGGTTAACCCCAAAGCCCTAGTTTCCTTAAGAAAGAGAATGCATTCCCCGTGCTGGCCAGATGGCTTGACTTTGAATCAAATACCATATTGCATCATTGAGGGCCAGCCCCAGGGGAGGGAGCAGGACCAGGAGAGGGGACTGACACATTCCAAGGAATCCAGGGCAGATGCAAATGAACTTCAGCAAGTTTCAAGTAGTCCATGTGTAAAAATACAAATTTACCCAGTGACCTATCTCAGTAATAGTATTATCATCATTCAAATGGATGACAATAATAATGACAATCACTCCTGATATTTTAGTGCTTGCTGCCTGCCAGGCAGGCACTCTGCTGGGTTCTTAACACATTTTATTTTTATGTAAACCCCATAGTAACTCTATGAAGTTGACCCTAACATCGACACATTTTATAGGGGAGGAAACTGAGGCTTCGAGTGGCAAAGGAACTTGCTCAAGGTTGGAGTCTAACAGCAGAGCTGGGCATTAGACCCAGGCAGTCTGACTCCAAAGCTGGGTCTGACCTTGTTTTGCAGGACCGGAATCCTCCGACTTACCTGATAGCTAGCTGAGTTCAATTATTCAGTGAATGCTCAGGCCAGCTGGGCATCACCCAGAAAGCAGGTGCTGGGAAACCAGAAGCCACAACCAGTAAGCCACATCTAACATGCCCAGAGAAACAAGACCTTAACTTATTCTGTTGGCCAGAAGCTGAGACCCACTCTGTACAGAAGTGACCACAAACGTGGATCCAACTGACCTTTTTGAAATGGATAGTTTAAGACCATGATGTCCTAGTTCCCTGTCCTACGCCGGAGGACCCTGAGTCCCAGGGAGGTGAAGGAACCGCAGTGCCTTGAAGAGCAGATGAGCAACCTGGTCTCTCGGGAGATCTGACTCTCCACTCCGGCATCATTACTCACCTGCAGCCTGTCAACAGTTCATCCCAAACCTCCTTCCAGCGGAGGCACGGTGCCCACTCCTGAATGCTCATCATGATGCCTCCTAATGGGAGAGACCTTGGCTTCCCCTTCTACGACTCCAGCCTGGGTGCATATTTGAGGATGACGGCTGAGCGGGCTATGAGGATGGAACTTCCCAGAAGGCTCCCTGCAGCTCTGAGCCTGGTCTAGGGAGTACGGGAGCGCTAACGGGTCCATAGTCTTTGGCAGTGACAGCTATGGTCTACTAAAAGCTGATGTTGTGCAGAGTCCTCTGTGTCTTTCCTCATTTAATATCCATTTAAACCTTCCCTTAAACACTAGACAACATCCTCCACCCCATTTACCTCTGAAGAAGCTAAGGTTTGTCAAGGTCACGTGACAGTCCAATGTGACCCCCAAGAGTAAGAGCCAGGATTTGAACTCCAGCCCGCTGAACGCCCTCCCACCTCCACTGCAGGTCTGATTTCACCCTGGGCTCCATGACTGACCCCCCACCCCCCGCCCCCATCTCCTTGGGGCAGCTTTGGGTTTTCTGCTCTGCTCCTGCCGAGGGTTTTCCTGGCCTGAAAACTCAGTGCTGACCCAAATTCACTACTGCCTTTTTGGGTCCTCTCTCAACCCACCCCCAGTGCACACATGCACCCTTCTCTGGGGTTTTTATGCTCAGCTGCAAAGGGAAAGGGACTTAAAAGTATCAATAAGCAGACCTGTTCCAGTGCCTTCCCTGGAAAAAGGGAAACACTTTTGCAGTCTACGTCTGAATCAGCAGGCTGCTAAATTATTTAATGCATCCCCTTAAAAGGCCCCGAGAAGAAAGAAGAGGCCATAGATGCCGTGAACTGGGGCCTGTTGGCACTGCCAAGCCCATATGAAGCCTCTTTTCCACCTGCCAGTTTCTCAGGACAAGAACTGTGCAGAGAAGCCCTTTGAAAAACTATGTCTCTGCTGTGGGCTTGTGCTTTGGTTTCCTCCTGGACGAAGGAGGGGCTTTTGTAGTGTGGCCACCGGGGCATTTGTGGGAAAGATGGATTCTGCATTAAGTGCTGCCCTTTGGAGCCAGCAGACTGGCTTGCCCCGAGCCTCCGTACAAGACCAGCGCAAGGACCGATTTGCAGGCCTGGGTTGAGGGTGCACAAGAGTAAGCCAAGGCCTCTGGCTGGCCCAATGATCAGCCTCCTTGGCTTAGGCTGATCTGTGTGCGTTCTTGGGCAATCATGCCAAGAGCATGGGGCAGACTCCACTCCAGGACCCAGCGACCTGGTCTCCCACTTGCAGATTCAGGCAGCTGAGGGGAGAGGGTGCAAGGACTCAGGCTCACCGAGCACCACTGGGGGCCTGAGACACTCCCGAAACTTCCACACGCACCCTCAAGGGCTCTTGACAATGAGGAGTAGAGCCTGAGATATATGAAGATGCTGTATCTTAGAGCTGTGCTATCCCATATGGTAGCCACTAGCCCCTTGTGGCTATTTCAATTTCAACTTTAATTAAAATAAAATACAGTTAACAATTCAGTTCCTCAATGGCACTGACCTCCTCCCAAGTGCTCAGTGGCCACATGAGGCTCATGGCTAAATTACAGGTCAGTGCAGATACAGAACATTCCCATGATCACAGAAAGTTCTAGTCTTAGAGAGTAACTTCCCCACCTTGCTCATGATCTAAACGTGAACTTGATGTCTGAAAAAACCTTCCAGAAGCCAGGTTCTAGTCCCAGCTCTCATTCCTATGTGCTCTCTGACCTTGTGCAAGCCACATCACCTCCCCAAGCCCTGTTTCCTGTTTTGCAAAAGGGGTACCCAAACAGTCCCTACCTAAGGGTTGAGGTGAGAATGAATAAGATGCTGGATGTGAAAGTACTTTGGAAACTGAAAAGCACAGCCCAGAGGTAGGAATAAGCGGAAGGGAACTCAGGTTGAGTTTTTATTTTGTGTCACATGCTCCTAACCTTTGACCCTGTAAGTAGGTACTGTGTACCCCCACTTTAGAGGCAAGAAAACAGGTTTAGAGAGGGTGACATCCCCAAGGTTACAGAGCTAGAACTTGCAGTCTGTTCGACATCGAGGCCTGCATTTATCTGAGAACTCAGACTTGTAAGGTTTTCTCTCAAAAGCCTAAAAGCAAACTTGGCAAGACTGTCGTTGCTGGGAGCCATGGACCAGCACAGGCAGCAAAAGGGGCCATCGGGGGCTTCCTGCTAGTTTCCTACTGCCTTCCCCATTCCGAGCCTCAGTTTCCTCTTCTGTAGAGTGGGGTGGGGGTGGGGTGGGGATGGGGCTCCAAGAAGAAAGCCTCCACGTTTCCTGCCAGCTCGAACCAGCTCGAGTCTAAAATACCCAATTCTCAAGCTGTGCTGCTGAGAACAGACTCTAACCTAGGTCTAAAGAAGTGACAGTAATGAGAGGTCCCGGGAGAAGAAGACGGGTCAATCAGACACATTCACATTGGAAAATCACCACTTTGCCCTGAAACCAGCCCTGGGTTTTCAGGAGAAACCGAGTGGCTCCTCCTGGCCCTGCGTCTGCAGGCAGCGCAAACAGGGGCCCTGGAGCAGAGGGGCTCACGACCCGGGGCCGAGATGGTGGTCTCCCAGAGCCAGGAACCCAGCCCCCTCCTCCCAGGAGGCTGCCAGCCTTTGCAGAGAGGCCTTAAGAACCAGCTTTCTAAAGCGGCTTGGCGCACTTCCAAGCGACAGATTCACCTCTGAGGAAATTCGTTTTAATTATGGAACAAAAAGCGTCAGAGCATAAAGGCAGTGTTTAAAAAGGCCCTTTGACTTCCACATGCAATGGCTCAAAACGCTTGAAGCAACGCATCCACGTTGTTTGTAGAGCACTTCCGTTTCCTAAGTACTTTTGAATTTTTTTTTATCTCTCTCTGTGGGGCAAGCACTTCGCAGACCAAGCAAGGGTCAGTGGAACCCCTGCTCGAGGGACACAGACCTCAGGACTCAGAGACGTCAAAAGGCCGGAAACAGACACTCCCCCAGGTTTCTCATCTCTCAGCACCTGCAGGGGCCGTTATCATTTCCCGTGGAGATCTTGGGCATTTTCTCCTTTTGCCTAATTCCCAGGACACTTTTGAAAAAATACATTTAAAACCACATTGAGAGTTACTATTTTTACACTTTTTCTTGGTCAAAAGGCCAAGAAACGATGATTTACTGTTTTTAGTATACACTTACCCTATGCCAGGCATTAGCTCAGATGCTTTGGACACATTTCAATTTTATCCTAACACCATCCCTAACAGGGAGGTATTCTTTTTCTCATTTTATTGATTTGGAAACTAAGATTGAGAAGTAACGCAGCTTGTCCAAGATAGCATAGCCACTGGGATATGAAATGGTCTGCCTTTTGCCTCCCATTTGGGAGGAAAATTGCTACAAGTGATGAGAAGTCCGAGCTGTAGCTCTGAAATAGCCCAATTCCTCAGGAGGGAATTTAAAATAATAGAACCATCATAATATCAAATTGAACCCAGACACATCTCAGAGAGGGTGAAAACAATCCATTGTCCTTCCTTTATCTGCTAAGAGAACTATGCTCAAATGCTTTCCCCCCCCTTAATTTATACGGCTGTAACCATCCTCTAAAACCATATTGTTAAACTTGAAAGCACAGTGTCACAGTTGTTAATTTTAGCAGGAGGAGGAGAGAGAGGAAGAAGCAGAGACGAGTGGGAAGGAGGTGTGGGAGGAAGAAGGCAAGTGACTCCAAAGCCGCTTTCGGGTCCTGCCCGGGACTTCCTCGGCAAGGAAGCTGGCCCTTTTTTCCCTCCTTCCCTCAACTTTCGACCCAATTGCCCCTCATGATTTAGCCTAGGTCGGCACAAAGACTCTAAGCATCTGGGAATAATGTAATTCCCTCAAAATGCACTAATAATTGAATAGTATACCTTTCTAACCATTTCCCCAAATGGGGCTAAAAAAAAAGACTCCTTACATAAATATTAAGTAAAAATAAACTCGGTGATTCCCAAGACTGATCCAGAACTACATGTCTGAGTATCTATGGTGTGTGATCCAAATGCCGCCTCCTAGACTTCTCACCGCCACGGAAGATCACTGGGTGTGTACAAACAGGAAAACAATTTAAACACCCTTGGTTTTGAATAACCTAAAAATAAAGAGCCTTCGAGAGAGAAATCCACAGCAGAGCCACCTGGCAATGCCTGCTTCTCAGAGCTGGGTGGGAAGGGGGGCCTGGAGGTATGCAAAGCCTGGGGGTACCCATTGGGTGAGCATTTATTCCTTTTTAGGTATAGTGCTGGTTTCTCACACCCATGGCACATCCACCAATGAGACGTCAAAGCTTGGGAAATAAAGCAGTAATCATACCACCTGCTATCTGCATCTATGTATGTTTGCTATCAGGTTGTCAAACTATCTTGTCACCAAGATAGACGAGACCTTTCTCAGATTCTGAATCTGACATGTAGTATCAACTCTCTTGAAATCAGCAGAATTTTCAGAATTCAATAGATTTAACAGAAGGGGTCACCCTGTTAACCAAGAAGAGTAGAGAATTTGGTTTCAATTTGCTTTGCTCTCCGGGTGGCAATTTAAAAAGGCTATTTTTATGTTAAAAATACAATACAGTGCACAATCAAAGATACACAGGATTTTACAGTGAAACACAATTGCAATTTTTCCTTGCAACAGATCATGTCGAGCTATATATTAGGAGGAAAGAAACCATTTTCTTCAGCCATTAAGATATTTTCACTGGCAAAGTGTTCAATATTGAGAAAAAAAAATAGCTAGGTTGGAACTCAATCTCAGGAGAAAAATCTGAGCTCTTAGAAATAGCCTCCTCACTGGAGAGACTGCCATCTGCCCTTGTAATCCCCTCAGGGCACTGGGGCCAGAGTCCACGCCAGCAGGTGGGCGAGGGCAGAGTCCAATCAGAATTCTTTCTAGAAAGCCCCAACCAATGGCAGTGAGGGAGGCTCTTTTCCCCAAATTGGAAAACACAGGGAAAGCCATCCCTGTTGCATTCAAGGAACACGGCAAAAGCAGGTTCTGGAGCCAAATTATCTAAAACGATGCTCCCCAATAGAACTAGAATGAGAACCATGGATGCAAGCCAAATATGTAATTTAAAAGTTTTGAGCAGCCACAGTAAAAACAGCAACAAGAAATAAGTGAAATTAATTTAAATAATATACTTTAATGCTTTAACCCAA
>PVKY010009500.1:0-13261 GCA_004027775.1 Bradypus variegatus
GACAGTCCCATTTTGCTAAAAATAAATAAAAGTCATAAAGTATTTAATTCTAACATATCTCGACTAATATCTTTGCAGGTCAACCCATCAGAGTTTTATGTTTAGCAAGTTCAAGATTATTATAGCAGGCTTGTGTGCCCTCTTGAAAAATGTCTTTTTAGAGCTTCATTTGTCCAGAAGGAAATACATACAACCATATTTAAAAAGTATTTAATTAATGCCAACATATTATATTATTTAGTACACTTAAATGAGATTGTATTAAGTATCTACTATAAAAGTGCAAAAGCCTATATATCCTACTAGATACAGTGTCACATTTTTATTGTGCTTAGATCAATTGAACAGCTATATTTAACATCCCAAGCTACCAAGAGAAGAGGTACTCCTCTTGTATATATAATGTTGACAAATAACGGGCCACTATCAAAACTAATGCACAGTATAAAACATAGCTTTTTCATTATTACTAAGGCATAATATCCATTCTATTGGTGATTGTTTCAGCTGTTCCATACATCATCATTTAACTATTGACTGGAAAAATTTTAGACAGAAAAGGAGAACAAGATTAACATATCACTGAAAAAAAAGAAAAGTATTAACCAATCAATTCTCCCTATCAAAGTTAATAAAGTTGGAAATATTTCATAACATTCTTTGATTATTTCTCCAAGGTGTCAGTACATGAGTACTTGATCTGTTTTGTTATTTATTTCCAATTGCCCAACTGAAATTTAAAAGGGCCACTTCAGAAATTGAATATTTGTGAATTACATTGCATAAGGACTCCCTTATTAAAGGACTGATTCATTTACAGGATTTCTAATGTAGCTGGATTTGACTAGTAATAGCAATGTCTCAAATATTAAATATTTTGAACTTTTACAAAACTTGGTGGCAGAGTAATTTTGTATTTTGATTACTACTCCTGGTCAAATTTAACATACATCATCCTCCAAACCAAAATACTTCCATTCATTAACTATTTGAAAAATAAAACAGTATTTCTCAAAATTGTTGTTTCAAATGTTTTGCATAGCACATACACAGTTTTGCAAAGATAGCAATTTAGGTGTCTATCTGAAATTCAAAGGTATGATATTTTAATAAAATATTTTATCAAATATTTTAATAAAAGAAAATTGCCCATACGGAATTAAATTTAATCAAGTTTTAAATCCTCCATGATTTGATAGACCACACAAATAAATATATATCTTTAATCACATTGATATTTGAATACAAGAGCTAATGAGTGCACTCTACATATTCTGTTACTGAAAAAGGCGATGATTTTATATCATCTGTATGTTTATCATTTCGGTTTTCTATTGAACAAAGTGTAATCTTTCAACAATGTTAATAGTTAAGAAAAGAAGACAATAATTTAAGCTACACAAATATTATTGAAAATAAAACACAAATATCAGCCAACATTATTTTCTCCCTCAGGAATTTGGGATTTTTGCCAAAAGTGATTAAGTTTGAGTTATAAGTATGTTTGAGTTATAAGTATGTTTGAGTTATAAGTTTGAGTTATAAGTATGTAAATTTTATACACAGAACAGCTTAGGTAGCCTAAAGCGTTCTTAGAACACTAAATTAATTTTGAGGCAGAAAACCAGCATTAAATTATATCTATCCACTAGAAGACCAAACTCTTTATTTTTTAATCTGTCTTTTAAAAAAAACCTTTGAAAATACCTTCCTTAAAATAAATAAATTTACCCTGTTCAATGGCCCTCATACACAGACAGACTGGACCCTACAGTCTTTTAAGGAACCACAGCAGGGAAATGACAATTAAAATAAATCTAACCAGTCACATATTGTATCTTTATATTTAATCCAACATGAAAAATTTTAAAATCCAGTCTGTTTCACTGTGAACAATCAGGTCCATGTTAATTCTCCAGAACACTAAGTTTCAAGACCTATTTTTACCCTTTTATACCCAGAGGCATAGAGCTTGATATATGAGGTTGCCTTATACTTACTGCTTACATTTCACCTTTAATTAGACTGGAAAATTACGCTGAATATGCTCTCAGTCAGTCCATTCAATAAACACCAATCACCTGACCCACTCTCTCTGACAATTGATTTTTTCCAGAATTCTGCTTAGATTTGCCTTAAGGACATTTGGCACACTCATTTGTCAAAAAAATTTTCCTTTTCTTCCCTAGAAAATGTTTTTTCCCTATTTGCAATTTGTATTTTTGAAAATAAAATTGTAAACACCTACATAAAATCATTTCTCTACGATTTGAAAAATAGTAGATTCCTAACATTGTATTACATTTGCATTCAAAAAAAGACTTAAAGTTTACTTAGTTTCAATTTTTAAATCCTAATATATTAAAAAATAGCATACTGTCTATGTTTTATGCTTCATTTTTCTACTTCAAAATTCTTTATGCAATTTCCTATCAATTCCTCAGTTTACAGGTACTTTAACAGTGAGACTTAATTTTATTTATTTTCCTTATATAAAGAAAATAATGCTGGTTAAAATACTCCCAAGTGGGGTTAACAAATGATATGGAGGAAGAAAGGATCAGCACTTTTTAATTTATAGGTACAGAGAAATCATAATACAAACTTTAGGATACTTAAGAGCTTAAATTATAAAAAAAAAACACTAGCATATCTGCCACTTTTAAGAAAATCTTTCAAAATTTATTGTGAAAAATAATAGTTAAAAAGTAATTTACTGTTGACAAAGAAGCTCTGCATATAGTTGGACCATAGATTACATTTAAAGTTAGCAATGCTTGTGTTGAACAAAATCTTATGAAAGGCATGAGAAAAATATTCAGATACAGAAATAATATTTATATATTAGTGATAGTAGTTTATAACTAGAACTATTTCAAATATAGACATCCCTTTCAAAAGTTTGAATGCCAAACTATTAAATTATAAAATTTGCAAAAATGGCTATCTACAAACCTAGCTCTTATTTATATGCATTTCTGTTTAAAAATAATTCCCCCTGCTATGAAGTAATATTGATTTTATCACTAAATATAACAAATAAATTATTAATTTAGTGGTGCGCATAGAAACTATATAGTATTCCTGCAAAATAACACAATTTTGTGCCAGTTTACAAAAAGTGAAATGCTTCAAACTCCTTATGAAACCAAGTTCTAAAATGAAGTAATATATACCAAAGATTAAGGAAAAGTGATCACATTATCAGTTAGATGAACCAATAGCAAATAAATATGGACTAAAATAACTAAATTAAATATATATCCTCCAAACACTGAAAGACTCTTTTAAAAATAAATTCACTTGTGTCTTTGTTCAGTACACTTTCTTTGAGTAGGAATTCTTAAAATTAAAATATACCAAACGATACAGTAAAATGTTCTATTCAAATTGAACATTTTATTACTGCTGAAAAAACATGCAAACTTTCATATAGAAACTATTACTATATGTTTTACATAATCTATAACTATTATCTCAATATATAATTAATGAAAGGATAAACTAACATATAAAAAGAGGAGATATCTGAAATGTTTTTCCTTTAAGAATGGAAATATAATGCAAATATTATAGTGATTAATCATGCTTTCAAGTGTTTAAATTAATGCATAGTTGGTTATACTCTTTTGCATTAGGTTTTACACTATCTGGGTGAGAGGGCCCTCTAAAACTGTTTCACTATAGCATTAGATGAGATCACCTGTTTAGTTTCATCGTGTGGGATAACAGATCCAGCTGGGTTGGTTTATGAATGCAGGTGGCTTAGAGACTAACATGATTTGGCACCAGGGTAAGGATTCATGTTGTTATATCCAGAGGATATATGCATTACATGATAGTAAGAGGCATTTGCAACCTAGATATAAGAGCAGGGCAGCCTCAAGTGACATCACCAGATCATCTGCAGCGTCAACCAACCGACTCAGATATATATCGTCCACGCCAACGATCCCCGCTCTTTTCTATTAGCAAACCACCCGTCATCTTCACCCGTGTAAAAGAGCATGTGCCTTCTTTAAAAGTAGGCTTATGCTTACTCAAGTGAAAAGCAAATAAGAGAAACCAAAAGGACAAATAAAAAACTAGACCCAGTACAATTTTCACTAAATTGACATTTAGATTATAGGAATAATACTGAAATGTTAAATAAATTAAATTGAACTATCCAGAAAAGAAATTAAGAGAAAAGGAAGGAAAGAAGAGAGGAAGAGAGAGAGGGAGGGAGGAAGGAAGGAAGGAAAGTAGTAAGGAAGAAAGGAAGGAAGGAGGGAAATAACAGCTGATTATCCCTGAGACTAAACCTTGTTTTGAACTCTTGAATTTTCTCTGGAACCACCATCTGTGGGAATCATGAATTGCTTTCTTTAAATATTATAAAACAATAATAATAATAATGATGATGATGAGGGAACTTTACCGCATCATCTTAATTCTCTTCTAATTTATCCATAACTTTATTTTACTTACAGGCATTTGTTACAGCAAAACTGTTGGCTGTCTCAATGTTGTCCACATGAGGTACCAAATTAAAAGGAGCTTCCGACGCATTGGGGCTGGTGTTATGAAGAAAAATTGCTAATCGAAAAGCAGTGTATTCCTGATCTGTGTTTCGGATGAAGAGACCACCTATTAAAAACAGCAGGAAAATCACGTTCAGGATTTTCTCTTAAAATGTTATCACCATCCCCCAAACACTATCGATCTGCTGTTCTCTAGGATGTACAATCAGGAGCTATTCCTGCCACATCTTGGGTCTTCCCTTTGTCCCTAAGGTGCATGTTTGGTATTTTAGTCTTTAGGACAGCTCAGCTTTTCCCAGTCCCAATCTGTCATGACCACAATGACCTCTGAGACCATTTAGTTACGTTTTCCTTTCTCTCTCTTGCCCTCCCCATGATTCCCCAGCACACTGCTACATCAGCCACCTCAGGGCATCTCTCTAAGAGGCATGCAGATGAACAATGAACGCAAAAAAGGATTTGCTTTAAAATAAAGAAATGAAGAGAAGTGGTGAAACACAGGGAAGAGGGGAATCAGAAAGGATAAATGAACTTTGTTTTTCTGCAGCTCCTGGACTCAGCTTAATTAGCTCTGGTTTGCACAGTCCAGGAGAAATGATGCAGTGTAGAGGTTGGGCATAGCTGGAAGAAATTCAATAGCTGCATCCCATTAAAAGACAGAAGATGAGAAGAGTAAGAAAAGCCTAGGATAGAAATAGAGTTGAGATGGGGGAATACAAGCAAAAGCCTCACAAGAGAAGGTTCCAGGAAAGGAATCTAACTTTGGAATGAGTTAACCAGTAGCAAGAAAAGCCAAGAGGGTGCAGATAGAAATGCTTTTATTTTGTCTGAACACTGTCTTTCTACAATAACGGAGTGTTTGCTTGCTTGTTTTATTTATTTATTTTTAATTCGACATCACTTCATGCTCCAGAGACAGGTGTGAAAAGAAATATCACATAAAATGCAATTAAACCTAGGAAGGTTTTTTCCAACTTATTCCAAACCTACTTAGGTGACCTGAGCCAGAGGTGAAAATGGGGAGGTGGATTGAGGGGGGAAAGGTGGACAGTCCTATGCATGTTTCAACTGAACCTGCACCAAAGAGGCAGTCTTTTTGTAAGGGGGAGTAGGAAGACTAGCGAAACAGTGAAGGGAGCAGAAGGTTTCCCTGATTGCTTAACAGCAACTCATTTAACTCACTTTTGGAAAGCTGCTACAAACAGCCACATGCAAGTCCCACCATCCCACCCGAGCAGAGCTTACCTATTTGCACGCTGCTCGGAAAGGCTCCCATGGCGAGTCCCCAAAATCCAGAAAATAACAAGACAATCTGTCTGCAAATAATCCTCATCTTCTTTTCTCCTCTCCCTGGCGCTCTCTCTCTCTTTCTCTCGCACTCTTCCTAAAGGCTGCTCAGAGAGGCATTGAAGACGATGGCGCTAAAATTAAAACAACCCCCAAAAAGAAGGGGGGGGAGAGGTTTTGGTGGTTTATAACTATTTCCCCTTAGCAATCCATCGTGAGCTGCCAGATTTTTCCCGCAGTCTCCATAGCCCTGGGAGAGGTTTTTCCGTCCGGCTGCAAAGGTTGCACATGCAAAAGATGGTGGTGGAGCGTCTAGTGGCTGCTCGCAGGGATGAGACATGCGCTCTATCTTTGCCTCACTCGCACTCGCGCTCGCCCCTCGCTTTCTCGCACACACACACAAACACTGGCGCCGCGGCCGCCGCGCGCGCTCCCTCACTCACACCCGCTGACACCCCCTCCCCCAGGTCTGCACCAGCTGGGAGTATCGCTGCCCTCCTCGCGCCTCCTCCGTGAGAGCGCACCACCGCCTCACGCCCCTCGCCCACCACTCCTCGGGCTACACGCTTTGGGTGCTCACCGGAGCGCCCCAGTCTTTCCGATGCTCCTGAGCCAGTCTGGTGACAGGATTTTCCTTCTCCTTCCCACTCACTGACTCCTTCTTCTCTTCTCCCACCGTTCGCTGAGGTACCGACTCTGACGATGGGCACCTCCAGCTCCCCTCTCTTTGCTTTCCTGGCTCTTCTGCTTCTCGGATGCACTTGACAGGAAACTGACCGGCGGGCCGGGTCTGGCAGCCCGGATGAGGGCTGCGGGGGTTAGTACCTCCTCATTCCCGCGCCCCCTGCCGCATCCTCGCAGGCACGCGGGGAGGACCGGCTGCCTCTCCCCTGCAGCCCTCGCGCTCCCTCTCAGCCTAGCCCTCCTCTGCCACTGGGCTGCGCGCGGGGGACTCCGGTCCTCGCTGCACCAAAGATTTCTCTTCAGCAAAACAGCCCGGGCATCTGGAGAGCCTGAGACTGGAATGTGAGGTGATGGGGCTCAGGGAGGGAACGGAGGAAAAAATAAATAAAAGGGCAATGGATAGCCCGGGCGCGTTTAAGAGGCTGGAGCCAAGGACAAAAGAATTGAGGGAGGTAAGGCTGGGGAGGAAACTCAAAGAAGTTGAAAGATGCCAAGGGCAGGAGGGAATAAAAAGTTAATTTAAATATAGAGTGAGGTTTAAGATGTTGAGTAAGATGGGGAAGGGGTTGGGGGATAGGAAATGAACGCGGCCTCTAATATGTTCTCTGAGAGTCTTGAGGCAGAACTAGGAGTAAGAACTGTATGAAATGTAACATAGGAAAAGTAATTAAAGACTCCTTTCTTTAAAGTAGTTAAAAGATTCTTTCCTCTGTGCTGTGGCCCACTTCAAGAGCAGAAGGGAGATGATGTAGAGGCAGGTGAAGGAGGATGGGAACAGGGTTTGAGGCATTGGGTATAGATGTCTGACAGAAAAATAGGGTGTTTTCATATCCATCTCTTCTTGGCTCCCGCTCTAGAATACTCTACCCCATGTCACCTCCAAGAACACTTAAGCACTTCATCATTGATGTTAATAGTTGTTTTGACTGGGTAAATGAAAAATTATCCTAGAAAGTTTTAGGGCTATGGTCTCACTTCCTCTCCAGGATCACCTTTAAGACCCTCATTTCACCTGGAGATTGAGAATGGAGCAGAGGCAGCGATTAGGTGGAAATGAATTATACTATGGGTTTCTGATTTTCTTTTTATGGTTTGCGGTCTCTTAGCCTGTATGGTATATACACCTAATGCTATTAAACTGAGAGAGAGAAATCTCTGTTTTGAATATTTGCAATTCTTTTGGGTGCTCTTTGAGTTGGACCATAGGATTTAGAGTCTAAAGGTGGGCCACACCAGTTAGAGCCAAGCTTCTAAGGAGTCTTGAGAGAGAAGGAAGGAAAGAGAGGGGGCTGGGGTATTTTCCTTTAGTGTTGAGGAGCCTAGAATAGTGTCCCCCATTAAATTTTATGAAAGAATGTACCAAGTGCCTGTGTTTATGTGACATAATATTTGGGAAAAGAGAAGAATCAGTTGGTTAGTATGGTATTTTTGCCAGAACCCCACCTAGTAAAGACTATTTTTTAAAAACATGCATTACCTTTATTCCTTCAAGTCTCCTTATATTAAGGCATCACCAATTGCCTGTATTTGTAATTTGTACATAACATTTTAAAATCCCTGTTGAAACTGCAGTGCTCCAGAGTGCTTTTCTGTTTTCCAAGTTCTGAATTTTGCTTTTCGAATCAGAGCCTTTTTTTTTTTTGGTTGTTTATCTACTTTCCTGTTATATTTCACCACAGATTGTTATGACACAAACAACCTAATTGTGAATAATTGGATTACACAAATCATATATTTGTCATTTTAGTTCATGAGGTTTTAGTCTTGCAAGTCAAGTGGGATTTGAAATGCTTCCCTTTTTGTCTTTTCTGTGAGTGTAAAAACCAAGGTTGTAAATAATAGATCCTTGTTATCTTCTTAAGAAGATAACAAAATAGGCCACATAAAATTCAAACTGCATTTAAGTTAAATTAAAATTTCAAAATCCACTAAATCTTTAAACTCATCACCCATTTGGGAACTAGTAAAGCTCTACCTGATGCACAGAGGCAATTATTAACTTTTATTCTTCTCAAAATGTAAGATTTGGGCTTTTATATGATATGACATCACCACTGACATACATGCAGGATAGAGTTTGCTTTAATCCGACTACCAAGATGATACTTGGGTTAATATGACCAGATGGCACAACTGTACTTTTTCAAAATAGTAATTTTGTTTTTTTATTTCTATTTTCCAGTTAAGACCTTAATTTATGTTATGAATCTACAGTTATTCTCTCTGTATGCATATATGATGTGTGTGTCTGTGTGTGTATATATATATATATGTATATGTATTTCCTTACACTCCCCACCCCTATAATAATCTTTTCTCTTATTTAGTCATAACTGTCTTTAAGATGCACCAAAATGGAAAGGGCTTTGGAGATGGTTTGGAAGAAAGCAAATGGAGACACTAGTGCAGATTGCATACATTCATAAAAAACAAAATTAACTATCAACAATGCTGAAGAAAAAGGGTGAGGAATAAAAACATGGCAGGTAATGGTAGAGCCAAAACTTAAATTTTTAATCCTGAGTGTGTGTTTCTTTGAACAACTTAGTAAATATGACTTGTGATATGCTTTCTATTATACCTAGTGAGTTTACATACAAAAAAACTTATAGAACCTTTCTTTGGAGTATTTGTGAATGTAAACTTTAAATATCCTGCTACATCAGCATAAAAATTTCAAAGGCTTATGAGAAAACCAAAGACATATGTGTTTGATTTTGTTGCCTTTATGATATTCCAAGTAAATATCTCCACAGTTTTCTGAACTTCAATTTACTAATATAGAAAGTGAAGGTGTTTACCAGAAGATTTCTAAGGTTCCTTAAAATCCGCCAGATATCTGATCCTATGAGGTCAACTCAGCCAGCATTTGGACAATTCTGCTGTGGAAAAGTGACTTGGGTGATCCAAAGATAAGTCACAAAGTATTACTGGAAAAACTTACATGGCATGGCAGAATGTAATCACCCAAAGTGAAAGAATTTCTGTCAAGGAGCAGAGGAAGGACAGCAACTTCTCATCAAGGATATTGAAGGAAGGCTTTTTAGAACAAAGGACAATCAAACCTAGATCTTTCAATGAGAAGACATATAGATCTAGTGCTTTCTAGGTAGAACAATGGTATGTAAGGGCCTGAAGGTATAAAGCATGTGTTGCTGAGCTGTTTGTGGGGTACAAATTAGAGATGTAGAGTGTGATTAAGAACAGACAGTCATGTTGTACATTTTGTGGAGCAACTTGAATTAAATGTTTGGGATAATGGACCTTATTCTATAGGAAGCAGTCTGAGATATTTTTTTAAAGACTATGTCACATTTAGAAGGGGAACGCTGGTGGTAGTAGGGGGAGGGAGGGTCAGTGAGGAAGGCCAGGAAAAGCAAGAGCCAGTTGAAATTTGAGCACTAGGAATTTAGGAGGAAGAGCAGTTTCTTGGGTAATAGGCTTTCCATAAAATTATTCATTCACAGTTAGATATTCAGCACCAAACGTGTTTATACAGTTGAAGTACTTGAGATATAAAGATGAATAAAACAAAATCCCAGCTATTACTGAAAGTCTCCTAATATTTATGAACGCTTCCTCTTGTGCCAGATATTGTGCTAAGGCTTTACATATATCACTTGATCTATGAAAATCTTTGGTATCATTAAATTGATGAGGAAACTTATCTAAAGGTAAAGAACCTTATTTATAATTATGTTCTTAGTAAGCTAGGTGGATTGAACTATGTACCCCAATTTATACATGTCCTTGGTCTTGCATTCCTGTTGGTGTGAACCCATTATAAATAGGATCTCTTGAAGATGTTATTTTAGTTAAAGTGCAGCCCAACTGAATGAGGTTGGGCCTTAATCTGTATTGCTAGAATCATTTATAAGCAGAAGGTATTCTGAAAGAGAGGGAGAGCCACAGGGAGGAGCCAAAAGCTGGAAGTCAACAGAACCCAGAAGAGAAAGGAAAGGACATCCCCCATATGATGCGAATGCCAAGGATTACTGACCAGTCAGAACATTACCCACCCCGGGAGGAGGCCAGCCTTCTAGGTTCTGAGTCTGTAAGCCAATACATTCCTGTTGTTTAAATGAAAACCAGTTTATGGTGTTTGTGATTGCAGCCTAGCTAAACCATGACAGCAAAATACAGCAAGATCTGGGGGGCAACTCAGGTCTGTCTGATTTCAGAGACCATGCTGTCTTCATTAAAACCTGCTGAGCTAATGAGCTAAAGGTGTAATGAGGAACCTTGAAAGCTGAAAAGTAAACTGGAAGTGTCTACACCTTTCAGAAGGGTAGTGTGGTCTGCTTAAAGAGATTAATAAAACTTTAGAATTATAATTGAGTTCAAATTACAGGCTCCCAAATTCCTGGCTGCATTACCTTGGATACTTTGCTTAACCTTTCCATTCTGATAGAATGTATGTAAACTTTCAGAAGGAAATTCTTATTTATAAAGAGTTGCCAAAAATGTCATCAAGCCTGCAATGGAGGGATGTACACAGTGCCAAGTAAGCAAAACAGAGTGTCTAAGTGACTTTGAGGGAATTCAGGAAGAACTCACAGAGAAAGAGAATTTGAACTGAACTTTTATTGATGTATAGTTTATCAAGTGGAGAAAAATTATGTGCAGGAACATGAGAGGGCATATGCTCCTCTGGGAATTGCTTACAGTTTGGTATAACTAGACATAGGTATAGGAAAAAACACTGGAAGTGAGGCTGGAGAGCAAAGCAGGAGACAATTTATGAACTGTCTCAACAGTTTCATCAGCATCTCATAAAGATACAGAAACAATGAAGGATTATAAGCAAAGCAGTAAAATGATCAGATGCACATACTCCATCCAAAATCTTAGTTAATGCTCTACAATAAGGCTGGAGTCAGCGAAGAGAAATTTGGAAACCGAAGAAATAGTATAGGAGAGAAATGTGGACAAAACTAATAACAGTAAAATTTACCATTTGATCCTGCAATCATACTTTTAGGATTCTATCTCAAATAGAAATATATTAACAGAATTACAAAAGTTGCTTGCACAAAGCTATTTACTAGAACATTATTTGTCATAGCAAAAAAAACAAAACAACCCAAATGTCCTTTAATAGGAGGCTGTCCTATATGACATGGTATGTCTATACAATGAAGTACAATATAGTTATAAAAGAAAGAAGAGTATCTCTGTATACCTTGAGAAGTGATCTCAAGGTTATATTGCTAAGTGAGAAAAAGCAAGGTGTGTAGCACCCTAGCATATATCTAAAAGAAGGATTATAACTATATATCAACATCTAGTTCTACACCTATATAATATATGCATTTCCTCTAGAGACAGAGTGAACAGGATGGAGAGGAAAAAGCAAATAAACCTTCCATACCTATTCAGAGTTGGATTATTTCACATTATTTTAAAATAGAGAATCTTGGCTTATTTTCTCCAGTGGGACATCTTATAAAGACAAAAATAGCTTCAAAACACTTAAGCTGCTCTTACTAATAATATTATTGATTTTAATGTTGATATTGCCATTCTGAGACTGTTGTATATATACTGTTGCATAAAGCAAATGAATTATTTTACTGGTGTTGGTAAAAGCATTGGACAAAGAAGGCAAAAATTTACGATCCAAGAGGTTAAATATGGTAGTCTTGACTTTGAATCAGAAGTTTCGCTATGAACAAATGATTTATTTGATCTTTTTAAAGAAAAATGTATTTTCTAGCTCCTTGCACCAAAAAGGCTTAGAAATAATGACCAACTTGGTAGTAATTAGCACCTTTAGTATGTAGTTTATGTTATCTAATGCCATTTCCCACTAAAGGGAGTCAGAGTTCCTTGTCGAAATGACTGATTCCAAGTCTAGGGAAGAAAGTGTACAGATGCCCCTGGAACATTTTGTCATATCAAAAAATCAAGGAAGCTATTAAAACTACTGAGATAATGTCAAAAGTTTTCTGGAATCAACTGGAAAATGCTCTCATTGTCTGAAGATGGGAAAATGTAGACATCAAATGGTATGATAGTTGTAAAATCCATGAAATCATAATGATGATTTTTAAAGAAAGATAAACACCTCATTGGTCTCCCTTATATTTGGTGCTAGGAAACCAAATCATTATTTTTTTTTAAATAAACTTTTCATTTTGTATTTTTTTTATTTTCAAAAAAATTACAAAGGTAGGATGGAGAATTTCCCGATTCTTTTCCCAGATTGTTTTCCTTAATGTTATCATCTTACATTATTATCATCTTATTTATCAAAGCTAAGAAACCAATACTGGTCTGTTATTATTAAATAAACTCCAGAATTTATTCACATTTTACAAGTTTTGCCATTAATCTGTATTTTCCAGTTTCCAGTTTGGGGTACTTCCTTGCATTTAGTTGTCATATCTCTTTCGACTGTTTGGTTGCAGTTTCCTTGTTTTTCTTAATTATTTTCATGACTGACAGTTTTGAGGAGTACAGGCTAGGTGTTTTATAGAATGTCCTTCAGTTTGGATGTGTCTGATGCTGTTCTCATTATTAGATTCGAAATATGGACTTTTGAATAGCATATCAATCATAGAAGTGAAGTACCCTTTCTCATCACATCACGTCAGGTGATCCGTGATATTCCAACCACACCACTGGCGATATTAACTTTCATCTGCATTTATTATTTAGAATTCTGCTGTATGGAAAATTCATCTCTTTTCCTACAACTTAAGTTAATTATTTATTTGTATCAGTATGGATTCATGCTCATTTATTTTATACTTTGGATTATAACT